>CM034146.1:649825373-650026327 GCA_019776745.2 Taxus chinensis
ATATGGCCATCTGAATATTTGATTCGGGGCACATGCGCGCAATATGGTGAAAACAGAGTTTGTTTGTACGGGTCCATGTGGCCTGAAACTCACTTTGCACCTTTTGGCAAGATTTATCAAAATGCAAAAAAATGCCTTATAGCTTCTGAAATTTGTTGAATTGATTGTGTCAAAAAACCTTCTGCGGGACTCGCTCTATGTCCACATTTGTCATTCTACTTGAAAATTCCTCCCCAGGCCTGTTGGCAGAGACATGTGCTTGAGGCCATGACATGTGGAGGCCTTGGGCACTTATTTGAGGTGCGGTTCCCCTAGATTTTTACCTTTGAAGTTGCATGGTTGAGACATTTAGAGGCCAAAAAGCTTTCTTTTTGGCTTTTCAACGCTGACTTTTACCGTCTTGAACTCTTCAGACATGGCCATGTGGTAGGATAGGACGCATGTTTAGGAACTAACTTTTGGGGCATTCTACCTTTAAAATTTGCAGTGATGAGACAAGTGGCTCTCTTTGTGGCCTGCCTCTAATTTAACTTATGTTTAAGCCCTCGACTCTTTTGGTTGGTTGGGCCATATGTCTGACCCACGAAATGTGGAGGCCTCACAATCATTTGGAAACCCACTTTGGATTTTTCTTTTGAAATTTCACCATGAGGTATGTGGAGGCTTCAACTTACCTTCCATTGGCCTACCTCTAGCTTTGAATATTGAACCCCTAACTCAGTCCCTTTTTCAGTGGACTTGGGACACGTGGAAGCCTGGCGCTCATTTGTAAACCTGCTCAGGATATTCTACCTTTGAAGGAGCACCATGTCAACACGTGGCTTCTTCTGTCCACACCTTTATACTTAGTCATTTTAGGCCCGCTCTGTTCCCCCTTTTGTTTTTTCAATTGTTAACCTACCCCTCTTTAGGCTCTGGGACACACAGAGGCCTGACGCTTGTTTGAGTCTCCAGCTTTGGCTTCAACCCTTGAAGGTGTAGCGTTAGGACACGTGGAGGCCTCCACTGGGCTGTGACTTTTCAATTGCAAATTTGGGACCCTTCTATGTCCCACTTTTTAACTTGGACTACGTGGCGAGCTCGTGCTCATTTAGGAAAGATAATCTTTGGATGCATCTTTTGGAATTGCACTGAGATGACACATGGGTGCCTTCTCATTGAGCCCGTGTATGCTTGGGCAATTCCAGCCTTGAGTTGATTCCTATGCAGCTAAGTCTGAAAACCTCAAGCCTTTCCCTGATTCAATCTTCTCCTGTCAAGCTCTGTTCCTTCTTGGTGTCATTTGATCCCATTCTCCAACTTTGCTCCTCCATTATAGAGGCCCACCTGTTACCTTAGATTTGGGATCGATTATGAGATGTGAAAATGTGGCTCACAGGACAGAGTGGACTCTTAGGTTTTCTTCTATGCAGCGGTCATGTTTCATCAGTTTTGACCTGGGGGGAAAAATTGGGATAACAATTTGGCGACTTGTGCACACTCTGGACATCTCATTTGTAGGCATGTATGCAAGATGTGGATTCATTGACAATACAAGAAAAGTAATTAAGAAAAGGTTTATAAGAGATTACTTCTTAGTAGGTACAGAGGCTAGGCCATTTGGTTCAAGGTCAAATGATAGGGACTACTCTTTAGCTTTTGCCTACAATAGTTTGGAAATTCAGAATTAAAACATAAATACATAGCAACTAACATTAGACTTTTATTGAATAGTCCATTTACTTAATAATAGGAAAAGCCCAAGTGGAAGTGATAAAACATATCTAATGGTCAGTCATTGATTTCCTATGGTATTCAAGTAAAGGCACCATTAAGTTTCACTTAACAAAATAAGCAACGAGATGGTCATATAAATAATCCATAATTTATAAGCTCCAGGTTTCAATGGAATTTTTTTTAAATGCTTAACTTGTCTCTAGCATCAAGTAGGTAGATGTGGCGATGATATTACCAAATTGTTATCCCAGATAAGTCACCCCTTGACAAAATAGATCAAATGGTGAGTCGAGCACACATAATCTAAGGGTTGGCTAATGTAATGCGACCCACAAATGCAAACCTGACAAGCTTAGTTCCAACACACCAGGAGCTCAGGAACAACAGAGCCAATATGGATGAGTCACAAAAATGAATCACAAACGTACATCAAGAGCCATTAGAGTCCCACAGTAAAACATTGAATCAGGGAGCTCAAAAATAAGTTTACGATACTTGGGATAAGATTTAAATCAAGGCATGGAACCTCTCACAGTGATAAACAAGCCAGATTTAGACAGTGAGGCAAGTGTCAACTGGGTGCCATGATCCAAAATGAGATGGGGTATGGAGTAAGAGTGAGCCACCAGAATGAGTGCAAAGCTCGCCATGTTGATCCTAAGTGAAACGAGCTGGGACAGATGCGGGCCCAAATCAAGGCCATAGTAGAGATGCAAGTCAGATTAATAAGAGGAATATGATCCCATGTCTAAACAATATACCTTTCAACCCTCCAAGCCAAAGGTAGAGACCCATAACAATATTGAATGACTCGAGATATCCTAGATCGCAACGAGCTGGGACAAGATCAATAGCTGACAAAGCAAAAGGTGGAATAGAGTGGACCTAAACATGACTAAGTATAAAGGTGACAACAGAGAAGCTCCACTAATCTGAAACATGGTTCTACAATAATAAGTAAAATTCTGAATAAATCTCTAACATCTAGTGCTCAAGATTCCATGTGCCCAATGTCCAAGAAATGAGATACAAGGATTTCTAACAAAATTAAAATAGAGGAAGGCCAATTGAAACCAGTGAGCTCGAATACGAGCTCAGTAAACGGATGCTAGGCGGTTAAACCTAAAAATTGGTGATCAAGAAGTTTCTAAACAAGTGTGAAACAAACCTCAAATATGTCCCAGTATTAAAAATATGGCCCGTCACCGAAGCAAGAGTTGACAGAGCCAAACACATGAGGAATTAGAGAAAATCCATAGACCGGATCCAAATGTCTTAAAAACACAACAATCAAAACAATGAAAAATGATACAAAGCTGGTACCCTAGGACACGATACAACTCACCACGTGGCCATATTGAAGGATCAAGATGGGAAGGCGGGGTCACCGTAGGTATATTTTTCAATAATTTTTGGCTCAACAAGGTGCAAAGTATAAAAATTAAAAGGTATTAGGGTCTGCTGATACATAATGGAATAAGATAACCACGTGTCAGGCATAACTAACCATAGGTTGGCCGACAGGCATGAGTTAAGCACTTTTACCCTCTGCCATTACCCATGTAGGAGATTTATGTGAAATCGGTTTGACCGATTGATGGATTTTTTACAAATGTGTAATTGTGGGGTTGGGAGGCATCTTTTGAATTTTTTTATTCCAAATGCCAAAAGGAAGCACAGTGAGTTTTCCGCCCACGGACATGCATTATGCAAAGAAGGGTGGGGCCTTTTCGCCATTGTTTGTACGGACCCATATAGCAATTATTTGCATGAATGGACATAGTGCCTTATCGATACTTTGTCCAAAATTCAACAAATTTGGGACCAATGGATCATAGGTCTCGACATCGTCTACACCATGGAAATTATGAGTCACTCTAAGTTTTGATTAGGTTCCCAGGTGGGTGAACACGAAGATAAACATAAAACATGCCTATTAATGTAGAATCTTGATTGCTTCAAAAACTTGATCAGATTAGATTTGATCTACCATTATTCTTTCTTCAAAAGTAGTTTGACTAGACATCAAAAAGGCGGTACTAATAGGATATGAAGGATTATGCATGTAAAAATAGCCTTTCTCTCATTAAAAATTGTATGGTTTTTGCAATTGAGAGTTAAGAATTGTGTCAAGTTTAAAAGCTAAAATTGGATTTGTCTCTAATTGGCTTACTACTCATCTATATACCCTGTAGATACTTCTCATTGGAGCTAGGATGAGTTGATATTCTAGGATCATATACTCTATTAAAGTAGTTGTCCTAAGTCCATTTAGAGTGGCTTAAGCCTTCTCCTATACCTGAAGACTGTATTTTTTCCTCTAAGCACCCATATTGTAATATGTCCACCTTATAGAGCAATAAAATCTTGTTTTTTGGCATCTTTCAACCTTTGGCATTAATTTTTTTGGTTCTCTGTGCCTCTCTATCTTGTGTTTTCTCCCTATGTATGTATTTCACATTTACAGGTGTAAGGTGTCATACTTCGTGGAGTTTTGATGGTGGATTTGGATCTAGGTCTGGTGTCACTTTTGTTTGACCTCCCTCAGTCCCCTTTTCCCCTGTTTCATTCTCCCTCAACAAAGTATCTCACCACTTCCTTTTTTGGTGTATCACTGCTTAGTGTAGGCTCTCTCTCTCTCTCTCCTCTCTCTCTCTCTCCCTCCCTCCTTATCTCCTTAGAATAGTTAGATTAGGATTAGTTAGATTCTACCTGCACTAGACTAGCTTGTGGCAGTAGGTAGATAGAGAAGTAGGAACTAACCTTATTTGGAGGTCCATCTCAAGTTTTTACAAGTCCAACAGCTTAAGAGATGGTCCCCTATGTTTTGCAATCACACCGAATGCTCCACTCATAACTAGGCCATTCGCGGGGTGCTGTGATTCTGCACTAACACTTCCTCCACAACTGAGACTTTTGCATCATATTTGGGGAGTAAGGGACCTTCTTACTTTCTTTACAATCAAACATTCCTCTTTTTAAACACCTATCCTTATTATCATATTTGTCACTTCATTCACTCATTGTAGATATGAAGAAATGCTCTCATCCTCCTTCATTTTTAGGCCTTCAAATTCAGTTCTATGGGTCTGAAATTTAACAAGTTTTACTTTTTCATCTCCCTCATATGTTTCATTTATTTTTGTCCCACATTTCCTTGGTTTATTTGTAGTGCATGACCTTTACAAAAGTTGTCTCAGATAGTCTAAAAAGGATGGCATTCACAACTCTTGAGTTTTTCTCATGAGCTTTCTTGTTTATTGTTGAAGTGGTAGGTGTACTAGGAATAGTATAGCCATGCTTAACTACATCCCATAGATCATGTCCAAGAGACTCAAGGTAAACCTTCATCCTAACACTCTAGAAGGCATAGTTAGTTCCACTGAAAAGAGGTGACTTGGTTATGGAGAGACCACTTTGTGTTTGATTGTTGTCCATGTTTTGTGTAAGAGGGATCTCCTTAAAAAGGTTAAACTTTATATAAAAGGTACCTACTATGATACAAATTGTTGAACCTTTAAGCACTAAAAGGGGGAGGGGGTGAATCAATGCCTTATAAATTTTTTTTTGATTTTGTACTTAGAAATCAATACAACATTCATTAAGTATCCTTTCAAACAATGAATTAATCAAAGCAAGCTATCATGGAAGAAGAAACATCAAACACTTGAGGACACACTATTTAAGGTGGGAAACCTAATAAGGGAACAAAACCATTGAAATCAAAGTAATATTAGGGACAAATGTCCTACAAAAATTAAAATGATCTCACTATTAGGTGAGCACCCACTCACCTTGAAGCACCCAATCCAGTATTGAAGCACTTACTTTAATACAAGGCCAAACATCCACTTGACTACTATTTTTGAAAACAACTACTTGCAAGGAAGATCACTCCCAATTTTTTGAGTTACAACTCAGTCTTTAATCAAATGAATTTTTATCAATTTCACATAATTTTCTTACATCAACATCTTCTGATCACTATTTTATATCTTTTACTTCATGTTGCACCTATCTTCACAAATTTACACATCATCATTCTTCTCTCTACAATTTAAAAAAAAAAAAACATCTAGCCTATTTTTACACTAGAATAATTCTCTTTGCTAACTCTACAACTTCACATTCATTTCCATATAACTTCCTTCTCCTTTCAAATCGAACTAAGGAGACCAAAAGACAAGTTGCACACTTTCAAAATGAGTAAAAACTACCTTTATTGGATTACTTTCATATTCCTTTCATTGTCTTTGCTGATATAAATATTCATGAACCTATAAAAACAAAAAACATGCTCTAACCATTTGAAAATCAATTAAAAAACAAAAAATTCTAAGTTAGACCTTGCAAACTACCTTTTCCAACCGTTACGTAAGCTTTGTCTTTTAGTCAAGCGAATATATATTTATCTTTAAGCTCTGTTACCATATGCCAAGTGTCCTGTATATGTAACCATGTTACAAAATCTCCTAGAATACTCTAACAACTCTCTATATTCTCCATTTTCCACCATTCTTCTTACCAACTTCATTTCTTCACTTGTGATAAGAACAAAAATATTAGAGGAAGAAACACAGGCATGAGTTTGAGAAGAAATTGTACTTTTGGACTGATATGAAACATTCATTCAATATTTTGTAATTGCAGGGTAGCTTTATCAAGGCTTGAATAAAATAAGAACACTCAACCTAAATCCAATAAGAATAATGATGTCGCATAAACTAAAACAAACAATGATAACAAAGGGAAGTATAGTGCTTATGCGATCATGTCAAATGAGGCATTAAAAGACCAAATCAATGATATGGATAAATAATTATCTTTAATGGAATAAATGGTTATTGATGAAACAAATAACAAAGAAATAAAGACTAAAATTGAAAAAGAAACAATGAAAAAAAACTTGGTAATGTTTCAAATATTTTGAAAATCGATTCACCATTCACAAAGGAATGGAAAACCATGAAGGATACAATCTTTGAAATGTAAAAAACAAAGAAAACAATTCAACTTCGAGGAGATGTGCCCTTATCGATTCGATCATGACATTTTATGCTTACCTTTTCTTAAATCTTGCAAAGTTCCAAATTTTGAAAAGTAATAAAGGAAAACATGATCCTCACAAACATGTTAAAAGAATTATTCATGGCTTGTTAGGAGGTAGCCTATAATGATTTATATATTTTATGTCTTTTATCAAAAATATTAGGAGGACATGCCCTAGATTGGTTCTATGCATCTCCTAAAAGGTTCAATCACAACCATTACTAAATTATTCAATAAGTTCGTTAAAAAATTCTCCTTTAATCTTGATTAAGAGATTACAATGATGGACTTGTGCAATACCAAACAATGAAAAAATGGAAATTTTTCACATTTCTTACAACAATGGTGTAGGATTGCAAATTAGTTTCCTTTCCTAATTCCATAGAAACAACTTGTTATATCTTCATACCCAACCTAAATAACGAATTATCCTTTCGAATATAGATGCTTTATCTAACAAAATTAGAAGAATTCATTGAGAAGTGAACCCAAATAGAAAAGGATCATATTGCAAAAGGGTTTGTTAAAATTTCTTTCAAGGACTACACCAACAATAATAAAAATAACCGTTCACATGAAAAACCCAAGTTTATCAATCTAAATTGCAATGTTGATAATGATGGCATAACTGATAACCATAATGTACACAACATTCAAAATAATAAAGAAAAAAAATATAAACAAAAATAATACATCGTGGGGTACCAAGTAAATAATCTACTCCCCCTCGTGATAATAATAGAAGATAATTTACAAAATTGGGGAGGAGAGCCTTTCAAGTGTCTTAAAGATAGATGATGAGTGCCACTATGGTCACTTAATCTATTACAAAACCTTTCATAGAATCATAACCAAAAATATTTTGGTATAAATCCAGTGAGTATTGAAATTTTCACCACATTAAAGACCACCCTACAGATTGGTGCATAATAATTCCTCACTATATTTGAGATCTTATTGATAGCGGAGAAATTGCAGTCGAAGACCCATCACCTAATAAAACACTTAGTGGTTATTTATAGGTGTTCTCAAATCATTTTCCTAAGCATGGTGCTAATGATAAAACTCAGGAAAAATGTGAATCTTTGAATAATGTTGACTTTAACTGGATAATATATTTTATAGAAGAACTACCCAATCCCATGGCCACTATCCAAATTCCAAGCTCCTAAATATACAATGGCCATATTGAAAAAGAAGGTTTGGGTGCCTATAATGAAACAACCATCCACTTCCACTAAGCCTCAAATGTCCAAATCCTATGGCTCAAAACAATCCAAAACTGCCAACCACAACTAAATATTTGTCTGCCCCTATGATTTAGTCAAGAAACTAATGATGATACCCACGTATATCTCCACCATGAATTTATTAAAAGCATCTTCTACCTTCCAAGAAATTCTTAATCATTCTCTTCATGAGTCATGTGTTTTTGAGAACCTCAACAAACAAAAATTTCAGGAACTCATTGCCCATATTCTTCCGAGTAGTCCCTATATTATCATTTGGTCCTCAAGACCTCCTAAATCCTAGTATTTATAATAATAACTCATTGTACATTGAAGCTCACATTAGTGATCATAATATCAAATGAGTTCTTATTAACAATGGAGCCACTTTGAATATCTGCTATGAATATTCTGAGATTGTCTCAGGAATACTTAAAAGAGCTTAGAAGCCAATATCATAGCCATCCATGGTTTACAACAACAATGAGCAATAATATTTTGGAACCATCACTTTATCCATACAAGTTGGTCTACACACATTAGATACTCTATGTCATGTTGTTAATGTGGAAATATCAATATATAATATCCTTTTGGGTTGGCCATGGATCCATACAATGTAAGTTGTACCTTGCACTTTCCACCAATGTATCAAGTTCCCCCATAATGACAAAGAGATTACATTTCTCATTGATGCTAAGCCTTTTGATAATTGTAAGTTCTTAGAAGGAAGGTTTAACCACATAAAATATTGTCCATATACATATAGATCAACTTCACCTTGTATCATACTAGTTGTCAATAACCACATTAATCCTCACATGGTTTTCCAATCGATACCTTATACATCAAGTTCAAAGCAATCTACATTCAAATCACCACCTAAACTCAATTTTTTACATAAAGGTATTGGTAATAACAATATTGAGAATGATTTTCATATTGGTAAGCTACCATTATCTCTATGCAGTTGCAAATGACCCAATGCACTCCATATAAAATAATATCTTGTTTACCAACATGGAAAAAATATTTAGAGACGGTATGAATACTTATAGGATGAACACATTCATGGATATGATGGCTCTTGGTTCTATGAGGATTAGATGGTTAAATTTATATCAATCAATAGACTACAACAAGGCTAATTAAAATGAAAAACATTCAATGGAAGGGAAAAGGACTCGGTCCACAAGAACAAGGTCATCTTGAACTTGTTCTATATGAAAAAAATCTATACCGTTGTGGTCTAGGATATGATAACCTTTGAAAAGAGGCCCATTATATATGACATAATGACTTGTAAAGAGGAATTTGACTCTGAAGTGGAGATAGGTTCCACACATAGCATTTTCGAAGACCTCATTCAAAACAACTTCTTCCTCAAACATCTATCCATTTTTACTCTCAAATTTAACATTGTTTACCCATCTCTTATCCATTAGGAGAAACAAAATCAAATTTCCATGGAACTCTTTAAGAAGGATGAGGCCATCGAGGATTTTCTCGAGATTCAGGTCCCTATTCCCTTATCAGATCATAATAAGGGTTTCGATATAGACCTTGATGCTCCAATTTAATTCAGAGAGGACTTCGAGTGCTCTAGTCCATCAAAAAAGAATAAAAAAATAAAAAATTAAAAAGAAATAAAAATATAATCTCTTATAGTGAAAACCTCACCAAGGTGCTATTTAAGAAGAAAGCAACAAGAAAGAGAAAAACATTAAAAATGAAAATGACACATCTCTTGGTGAAAGCCTTTCTAAGGTTCTAGAGAGAGGAGATTCAATTCCAGATCAACTAGATAAATTACATAAACGTGTTGTATCTTTTCAAGATAACGGCACATCAAAAATGCCAGTAGAGGAGACAATCACAATCAACATCATAACAAGTGATAATAAAAAACTATTACAACTTGGGGCAAGCTTGTTCAAATCTAAAATAGAGGAATTGAAAAAAATCCTTACTGAATTTCACCATATTTTCACATGGTCATATAAGGACATGTTGGGATTATATCCTTCTCTTGTTGTGCACAATCTTTTGGTTCACCCAAATGAAAAACCCGTAAAACAAAAATTGAGGAAAATGCATCCTAAGGGTGCATTGTTGTTCAAGGGTAGAACTTCAGAAGTTTCTTGATGTTGGCTTCATCATATGTATATATTAATCTGAGTGGATATCTAATATGATTCCTATTGTAAAGAAGATACCTAGGATCTAGATCTGTACAGACTTTCAGGGTATCAACAAGGCTTGTCTAAAGGCTAAATTTCCCCCCTAACTAACACCGAGATAATTTTTGTCTCTACAAAAGGAAATAAAATATTATGTTTAATGGATTTATTTTTAGGTTACAAAAAAATTCAAATTTCTAAGGAGGACCAACACAAGAAAACATTCACAAAATTTTGGGGTACATTTTGTTATAAGGTCACAAATTTTGGCCTTAAGAACATCGGGTAACCTATCAACATGAAATGATTGTAATTTTGCATGATACACTTCATGAAATCATGGAGGACTATATTGATGAAATTCTTTCCAAATCCAAAACTAGAGTTGATCATCCATCCATCTTATGGAGTATATTTGAACGATTGAGGGAGTATAATGTTCACGTTAACCCTAAGAAATGTGTCTTTGCTGTCACTTCACGAAATCTCTTGGGATTCATGATCTCACAAGGGGGATTAAATTTGATCCCAAAAAAATTAGAACAATCATGGATATACCTCCCCTAAAAAACATTCTTCACCTATGAAGACTCCAAGGAAAAATCCAGTCTATTTGATGTTTTATCTCTCAACTAGTGAATAAATGTCATCACTTTAATAAATTGTAAAATAAAGATGTCCAGTTCAAATGGACACAAAAATGCCAAGATTATTTCACTAAGCTAAAATAATATCAATAAATTACACTGGTTCTAATTCCACCTATTTAATACAATCTTATGCTATTATACACATTTATAATAGAACATTCCATATGGGTGTTTCTTTCTCAACATGACGAAGGGAAGGAACAAAAAATCTACTACCTTAGTAGAACCCTTATCACTCACAAAATTCAATATTATTGGGTCTAGAAATTATTCTTGGTTATAGCGTTCACCTTTCATAATTTCCAACATTACTTGCACAATCATAAAAAAATATTATTATCGAGGCAGATCCTTTAAAATATCTACTATCAAGACCTATCCTAATAGGTTGAATGTCTAGCTGGATTGTACTCCTAAGCCAGTTTGACATAGAATTTTTCAATTAAAAATCCATTAAAAGGAAATCTCTTGAATATTAACTAACCACAATGTCATAGTCGGGCTTCAAACCACTTTGTTTCAAACTTTCCCAGATGAAGAGATCATGTACATTAATGCAATCCCTTCCTAGAATTTATTTTTTGATGGAAATTACAACATGCATGGGTTAGGAAATAGAATTGTGCTACGCACACCATATGGCAATCTTATAATCAATTCTTACTTAATTGGGTTTCATATTCACTAATAACATCGCAGAGCATGAAGCCCTCATAATAGGTTAAGGATTTGCAATGACTTGGTGGATTAAAGAGATGATTTTTGGAGATTCTCTTTTTATAAGACAATAATGAAATGGATAATATTAGGTAAATTATGATAAAATTGTTCCTTATAAATGTATGGTTGAAAATCTCAAAGGGTACTTTCATCTTATTACATTTGAACAAGTTCCTTGAACACAAAACAAAGCAGTGCATGCCATGGTGACTATCGTGTCCCTTATTAAATTTGATATAAATAAAACACACAATGAGTTTCCCATCAAACATATTTTGGTTCCTGTATATGATCTGTCAGATTCCAACATGGTGTGTTAAATTTCTAGTCCTGAGAACCCTTGGTATCAAGACATTTATACCTTAATCCAAGATAAAACCTATCCCCCACAAATGAATGCCCATAATAAACGAGCCTTAACATAACATGCTTCGTGCTATACTATCCTCATCGACACCCTATATAGAAGAGGCTATGATGATACTCTCTTAAGATGTCTCAATAAGGAATAAGATAATCAAACTCTATTCAAAGTCCATGCAATAATTTTTGGTATACATACAAGCGCCATGGTCTTAGCTAAAAATATATTCCACGTGCGTTACTATTGGCCCACTATGGAATCAAAATCATGTACCTTTGTCAATAAAATTCCAAACATGTCAACAATATGTTTATCTTATTTATGTGCACTCCAAAGACCTCCAACCTATCACATCACCCTGGCCTTTTTCTAGATGGGAGTTCAAAATAGTAAGAAAGATAAAGCCTACATCCTCAGATGGTCACATGTTCATCATCAATGTCACTAAGTATTTCACCAAGTGGATAGAGGTCATGCCTCTTACCTATGTCACAAGATAAAATATTTCAAAATTCATCTTTAACCACATCATTATCCACTTTAGAATCCATAACTCTCTTATTATAGACAATAATACATCATTTTAAAAAATCTAATGTCAAGGAGTTAGCTGAAAATTTCCATATCCATCTACAATGGGAAACTCTGTATTACCCGCAGTGCAATGGTCGATCTAAATCTTCCAATAAAATGATAAAATCAATATTAGAAAATATTGTTGATAAACATGGTCAAAATTGGCACACACAACTGTATCCTACCCTTTGGGCTTATCAAACCTCATTTTTCACTCCAACTGGAGCCACTCCCTTCTCCCTTGTATATGGTTCTAAATATGTTATACCCATATAAGTTGATATCCATCCATTTGTGTATTATTACAACACATGGTCCATGAAGAAGATTACCGCCAAACATTTCTTGTAGAATTGGAACAATTAGATAAAAGGCATATATGTACTTAGGACCACTTGAAAATGTATCAGAATTGAATTCGATAGAGCTAAAATAAGAGAATAAAACCATGTGAGTTTGAGATTAGATAGTTTGTGATTAATGAGAATTAGAATAACATAAAAAAATAATGTGATAATTAGAATAAAACTAAAAAAGAAAGTGAAAAATAAGGTAAGTTCAAACCTAATTGGTTAGGAACCTACATTGTAACTGCTAAGTTTAGATTCGAAACATGTAAATTATCTGATAAATATGGAAATGAAATAAAATATCCCATGAATGTGGTTCATTAGAATAAGTTCTATTCATGAATATTCTAAGAGTATCCCTAGTTATGGGGGCATATTGACACAACCACATGTCTTATCCCATCATTCTATATTTCTTGTTCCTTTGTTCTAAACTGCCTTTGTGTCGCATCTTCCTCCTTTTTGGGATATGAATCTCATGCTTCACTAGTCATGTTCACCCACTTCCATTGTATTATATCCTTTGATATTCACTAGGATTATTCATTCGTGCCATGCTTAATATGGTTTAATGAAACCTTTACTTTTTCATTGATACACGTATAATTAAAAAAATCATATAAAATAAAAATCCAAAATAGATAGAAAATCCACAATCCCAAAATAATATAAAATCCGTCAAAATACAAAAAATAAAAACATGTCAAAATCCAAAAACATCCAGAAAACATGCAAAGGCTCTAAAAAATCAAAAGTGACTATCAACATAGTCAAACAATATCATCATTTGACAATAATCCTAACAATTGTTCCAAATCATCATATGATTATTACTTCTCCTTCCCTTTGCATGTATCATTGCATGTGGGAAAGACCATCAATCAACCCTTCGTATGTATTATCACTTGGGGTAAATTCAGTTTTCAAATATTTCCTCACATGTATCCTTTCCCAGAAAATGAACGCAATCCATTTTTAGATTAAACTTCAATGGGATCCAATAAGAGTGTCACGAGGAGGATAACTATTCTACTCTTTGGTCCGATGCAATACCCTTACATATATCATTTCTTAGGGGCATTCACATATGTGTATTCTTCAATGTGGAACACATTAGGTTGATAGTTAGATATCACTATTAAAAATTGTATTGCATTGTTGTTGTTATATGTTAACTTCATGTAAGTAATTTTGATAACATCATGGTTTGTATATAATATTGGTGTGTCTGTACTACTGTATGCATATGGGTTTGTTTGCAATATTGTCATTATTTTGCGATCTTTTTTGTGTGTTTTTCATGATGGTTTTAATTATAAAAGTGTAATAAAAAATTAGAATTAACACAATCCTCATACATCATGAATAAAATCTAAACTACGCCACGAACAAATAATCATCATACATTCATGATAAATCATCACACATCCATAATAAATTAAATCACAATCACCATCTACTATAATATATACCATCATGTAATCATCCCTACAACTGCATCAAATAAAATAAAACATCTCATCATAATATATGCCATGTCATAACTCCATATATCATGTATACATCATAGAATCTCAACCACAAAACATCATATACATCAATAAATTTCCATGTACACTATACCAAATTTTTTTATATACATATCATCATGCCATTAAGGGAATTGATCTACAAAAATGTGCCTTCATCGCGAGACATATAATAAAATATATATGTTATATCATTAAATAATTATTCATGGATGACTCTCTCCTTTACTAGGAATTCTTGGTCTATCATTACCACCTCTTAGTGGTGGCATCTATATTGATCTCACTACCCTAGAAAACCTCTATGATCTGGTGGACAAGCTAACTGCTCTCTGACTATACTTTTTGGCTCTCTGGCCATCAAGAATTACCACCTCATATAAAGCTCTATAATATATTACCTCATGTGATGTAGTAATAACATCCCACATCACATCACTCATACTACCTTCCTCAGTCATGCAACACATGACACCTCGTTGAATGGTCACCTACTGTAACTGTATGAAAAACTCATATCTCTTCATTTTCCTCTACTATATCCATTATATCAACCCATTTATCTATATGATCCTATGCTAGGATCCTTTTTAGGGTATGCATTGTAATGAAGGATACATCTTGCTGAACAATAGCTAAATACCTCTCGGTGCTAAATTGTTCCTCCTGTACTGGTAGCTTAGCGGCCGATGGCCTTGGAGCTCATATCTATACCTGTTGTTGTACCTATATATCATGTTGTCATACATCCAGGTTCTCTATTGGATTTCCCCAACCATCATCACTATCACCATCTCCATCCCCTCCTTATCTAGCTCCCTCTCCTAGTCTAGGTGGCCTTGATGGTGATAATGGAACCTATGCTGGTGCCTGTAATGGCACCTAAATTTACAAGGTGAATTGTAATGGAACCTGTTTGTGCCCTAAAATCTATAAAGGTACATGTAATAGTACCTACATTTACATAACCAAAATATGAACTTGTACTTGTAATGGCACCTAAGGCTAAATAGGAACATATATTGGAACCTGGGCCACTTGAATGTGCACACCCTACACCTGTTCTTGTACCTTTACCTGTGGAGCCTATGTAACTTTTCCATGTAACATAGCCTTAGCCTCATCCTATCCTAGTCTATCCCCAACTCCTCTCTGTGGCCCACCCATCATTGTCGCCATTATACCCACCACTACGGGTAGCTGCGGGATAGTAAGCCACTTAGGCATGATCCCTACATACCAGTTAGTGTACTTTGACATTGTCTATGGATCCACAATCTATGCTTGAGAATCTTATGATTGTAGTATAACTCTAAAGAAAGTTTTCTTGACTGCTTGTTCCATGATTCATGGAAGAAAGTCCACTATCTCATTTATAAAATGAACTTGACACTTATACCCACCAGGAATATGTTGTATCACTCTTAACTACCACCTGACCATGTCCACCCTATACATATCTAGTATGTGGCTGTGACTATTGATAATAATGTGATCCACCTCTACTATCGACAACTCTATCACATATGCAATACATTAGTATGTCTGTATGGTCTCCATATCACCATATGAAGATGAAGGTCATAAAATGCACGATGGTATAAAACCTATATCCCCCATGTGTCCTCTCTTACTAGCACCGAATGTCTCCACCAGCACCCATTGTCTCCCATCCAAATTATTATGTCTCATTTGGTTATCTGTCACATAGAATCCCCACTGGTCATCTAATAGCTATATGGTCCCATGACCATATCTATAGTAGTGTCACTGGACTCACACTCCCCCTCCTCCATATAGGACATTAAGTGTAAATCCCTAAAAAAATGGGATAAGATACACTGCCCCCAAGTCAACAATGTTCCATACATGAGATTTATAACTACACCTATCATGCCCAACCAAAAGTGACTACCATTCTTATCCAGTAGAAAATAGCTGCTGATAAGAGACATCTAATAAATAGGTAGTCACGCCATTATAGAATCATCCATGCACTCATATAGGTGCACTATCATGCCCTATCTAGGTATGTCCTCCATCAAATATAAATCCATTATATATTTGTGTATCCACGTGACATTGTCATCTAACTATACTAATCAACCCTATATCGACAATCAAAGGATCTGATACACATCCTCTAAAGTCATTGTCATCTCACTAGTCAACAGCCTAAAATTATGGATCTCACTATGCCATCGCTTGGCAAACGTGGTTAGTAAATAATGGTTTAGCATAATAGCTGGTAACTATGCAATAAAACTCAACCCTATTATCTCTAGTAGTGCACACAATTGTTTCTGTTTATATGAGTAAATCTCCTTTGGAACAACTGTAGTCATCCATGGCACTCAAAAATGGCTAATGATAAGTATCTCTCCTCAAAACCATCCCATAAAATTGTTATATCATCATTTTTCTATTATAAATTTCAAAAACATCTTCTAAAATAACCTAATTATGCTATCACATCAATTAATACACTTGCATGTATTCTTATACGCTAGTGTGTACACTTAAACACTAGTATGTACACCTAAACGATAATGCATTAACATTGATGCTCATGCTCTTACTTTAACGATGGCACGTTTTAAGCTTAACGCTCACGCCCTTACTTGCATAGTAGCATGTGTACAAAAATGTTAGCATATTTCATAGGCTACGCTAGTGCACTCAACTGCATATGCTAGTGTTAAATTTACTTTTTATCCTAGATCTAACTAGCAATAAATACACTAAAACACTAAGATTTGTCACTACTTAATGCGTCAACCTCATATGATATTTTCGTGAAATCTTAGATATGGTATGTATGATGTTTCCTCTATGATCATTAAGCCATCTTTCTCATAAATTAGAGCTCAAATCTGACTCAAACAAAAAAGGAGTCTAATAGCACAAATGACATATGATCTTTACTAAGTGTCCCACCTATCTAATTATACCCTCCTAATATAAATCAATGAAATCAAAATTTTAACACATACCCTAGTAATCATTTCAAGTATATTATGAATACCACAACAAATCATCTTATCCCTTGTATGTTAGTATCCTTGCTTGGGGAAATTAAAATCAATTATTTCCCTCACATGCATCCTTGTTTTGGGAAATGTTGGCTCTCATTCTCTCCCTTTCATGTCAATATCCTTCCTTGGGGGTAATGACCCTTTTTATACTCAAATCATTTTTCATCATGGATCCAACAAATAATGTCATGAGGTTTTTCTTAAATCTACTCTTTCAGTTCGATCCCTTTCCCTTGCACATCAGTATCCTTTTTTGGGGGAATCTAAATTTGCTTAATTATCATTGTGGAACACATTAAGGCATAGTTAATTTTCATTATTTCAAGTTTTTTGACACAGTTTTTATTATTTCTAGACCAATTTCAAGTATTTTTTTTATCATCTTGGCTCATTTATAGCCGTGATGCAAAATTTTACTATGTATATCAGTTTTTCTTTCCTTTTTATAGTTTTTCTTGCTTTGGACCAATTATGAATATTATGCTCCCATCTTGGTTCATTTATAGCCATGCCATATATCTAATGTGTATATTAGGTTTTCATTACTTTTTTTTTTTGTCTTTTTCTTGCTATGTGTATGGGTTTTTATGCACATAATGTGTAACCATCATGATTCTTTAATAATCATGGTGAGAGCTCTATTGTGTGAAAAAATAAGGCTGATATGAATTTTAGTGTCTAAATGGAAGATCATGCTACAAGAAAACTCACTCCCATTATTCTTCTACTCCTTGACTCATCTGCCTTTTCCTTCTTCATATTAATACATTGTCCACTACTTTACTGCATCACCCATCCACTTAAGGGTGCATCCCCTTAGCATCCATACTCACTTGGGCATTCAAATGCTTCACTGAGGCATATCAAATAGGTCCACCATGATTCCCTATCTTTTTCTCACTAAACTACATGTTTCTACTATATTTAAAATGATATTACTTTGTAATAACACTTTAAAGAGGGGGAAATATATACACCTTACAAATACATACATATTTCTATCCATTCCTAATTATCCACATCCTTTACATAATATGCCAAAAGTGGTTCTAGAATGCATTCTAGCCCACTATCCTTTGATATATCTCAAAGATTCATTCACATCCCCTTTAGAAGTAATTTAATTAATCAATTCTATCATGCTTTAACTATTCACCCACATCCATTTATAATTAATTAAATTAATTATAATCATTCTTAAACCATACTCCTATGCCATTTGGATAATTTAATTAAATAGTTAATTACACACTCATATATCTTACCTAATTTAATTAGTTATTTAACTAGAAATAAATATATTTATCTACTCACACTCCACTTTAACTATCCTAGTCACTCAAGTTAAACTACCTCACTCTACTCCACTTCTAGAATCCTACAAAGGTGGAAGCAACATTAATAATGCACATATAACCACTTTCATGAATAAAAACTTATTGCCAACAAAAAGTTCATCACCCCTCAATGGATAATCAATCCATTTGAACAACTATAAGAAAATTCATTCAAGATCCCATTAATAACCTTGATCCAATCCATAGTCACTCCTTCCATTATAAATAACATGCTATATCCTTCACAAACAATCCTCAGAAGCTTTAAGAAATTGTAGCAAATCTATGCTCATTTTCCATTCAAATTTGCATCCTCATGTTCACCTCTTTCTTATAGCGTTTCTTCTTCAATTTGAGAATAAATTAAGCACCAACATTCAAACAATTTCAAGAGATCCAATAGGTGTATTAACACTTCAACAATTTTATCTTATGGTTTGCATGAAGACTCTAAGGAAAGGTTTACACTACTTATTGTTTGTCTTTCATTTACTTTTAGTTTTCATTTCTCACAGTAACCAATCCAAAATAAATTCCCCTTTATATGTTTGAATAATCCCAAATTAATCTCTTTACTCTTACATCACATCTTTATTGGTTGACATACATTTGCATAGTCTCTCGTGCATTTTAATTGTTAGTTTTTACATTTCAATTACAATTTTTCCATAGTTAGTAGATATACATTGGATCCTACTTTTGTTTTATTATATACTAAGAATTTGAAGTTTGTATATGGAGAAATTTGTATTTTGTATATATATGTCAAGATAAACAATCCATATTTTGATAATATTGTGTTTTGTGAATACTTTTCCATCATAGATGAAAAAAGATGAATGAATCGAAAAGATATGGTCTTGTTATTGCCTCTTCTGTTTGTTGGTGAGATGATATTAATTTCCTCCTTTTCAATTTTTTTTCTATTATGTTCTCAATATAAATGTCATAAACATTTTTTTTGCATTAATTGCTTTTACAATTCTTCATCTTGATTCCATGAAATTTTATAGAGATTGTGATTGCATTTATTTTGTACTCCTTGTTCTTGGCTGCAATGAAGGATGGGAAAAATTAGTATTTGTCTTGGTATCATTTCATGTGTAGATTTCCATACATTTAAAACAATTTTCTTTCTTGAATATTGTTCGAAATTGTTCAATAAAAATTCCTTGATCAAAGTGTTCATATTTGATTTTAATTTTTTTTGAATGTATTTATTCTTGTTTTGGAAGAAAAACATGGTTTCTTCTAATTTATTTTAGAGGTGAATGTCTTAAAAACACATTCATGTATTTTTTGACTTTCTAAATATTAATTATATGATTGTCAAAGTTTGATAAAGTTTGTAATTTACAATACGTATTCAACGATAATTTAATGTCCTTTTATAATGGCATTTATTTTTGGCTCCTAGAAATGGTCATGCATCGAAACATCCAAAAAACATCTGATATAATTTTAGTTTCCCTTTTCCCAAGTTTGAGAATACATATTGCGTCGTTATTTTGTTGTATCCTAGATAGTTTGAAGACAATATATTGAGAGGCTTATGTTATTTCTAATTGATAAATGCCAAAGATTTTATCGAAATGTAATTTTATGGTTGTTGATTTTAGAATTATAAGTTTATTTGACTTGGAATTTCATTAGAGGTAATGAAAATGTATATATTAAAATTGCACACTTAAAGATCTTAAAAAAAAAAAAATCTTCATTCCTCCCTTTCTCTTGATACTTGAACATATGTATGTTTGTGACTCCAAAATTGAAGAGGTAAATGGGGTAGCTTGATCCAAACAAGTTTGTAGGAGAACGATTTACTGAGTGGGTTAAAGGAGGGGAACCAAGGTTTCATAACCAAATATCTAGACTGGCAAACCCAAAGCTTGGAAGCAATGATATTCTTATCAGCTATTGAAGAAAAAACAACAATGAAAATACCTTTAGCACACGGGTACAAATGTATCGTTCCCACAAGTATCGGAGTCCAATGCTTGGAAATCCAATCATGAAGCGTAGGAAGGTTGGGCCATAGACCTCCAAATTTGCAAATTAATGCGTGATCCTCATAGTATTTTTTAGAGGAAATAACATCTTCCCCAAATGAAACACATGGAATAATGCTTGCAGGTTTCATAGGGGATCTCTTACCATTCAATGCATCTTTGAAGGATGTGTCCATGGTAGAGACATCTGTGTCAACCCTACCATCCTAATGAGAGGGAACCTGAAAAATGACTCCGCTTTTGTTTGTACCTGCTACAGCATTAAGATCTTAGGTCCCCCTAATGTCGCCACCATGAGACATGGATATAGGCTGAGAAGGAGCAGTGAAAGCTAAGTTTATCCATGAAATATGTGGATCCGCGAGGGCGTCCCCCTGAGTAGAGCCTTTTTTGCCTGAAAAACCTCAAGTAGCAGCGCCGCCGCCCTTTGAATTTTTAGCAAGTCCATGGTTTCCCTGTTTAGGGATTAGGGTTTTCGTGTTAAGGAGCGGAGCAGACATTTGCAGAGCATACATTCGCGGAGCAGACATAACCCCTCAACAATCCACAAATCGTAAGGGCTTACTTTGCACAAAGTGACAGTCGACATTGTGAGTGATAGCTCAGAAAGATAGGGCCCTACTTTCACAACTATCTCCAGGGTTCCCTCCCTTCATGACCTTCGAATCTCACCTCCTTTCTCTTTCAACCGGTTCTCCAAAATGTCACTGGGACCTCATGTAAAAATTAGAAAAGTTGAAGAGGCTAGAATCGCTGCTCTACCTAGTTTTCCTTTTTGGTAAATTATTCTTCTTTATAGTTCTCATACAATTCCGTCTTTGTTAACATTTTCTTGAACATATATTTAGATCGGTTCTCCAAAATATCAGTGGGACCTTGTGTAAAAATTAGAAAAGCTGAAAAAACCAGCATGGGTACTTTTCCCCATTTTTCGTTTTTTTTATAAATTCTTCTTCTTTATAATTCACATAGGGGAGAGGGGCCAATAGGTGAACAAGGTCCAATAGTTGATATGATTATTGATCACACAATACTCAATAGTTGTCATAGTACTATGTAGTAGTAATTTATTGTTGACATAATAATTATGTAGAGTAGCCAATCACATCGTGACATGCAAGACCTTTCACCCATGTACAAGTACAAAAAAAGTCAATGTTCAAGCAATTTCACTTATATTCAAGTATTGGTTTCCACCATGGTTGTAGCATTTTCACATATATTATTTTAAATCAATCCAAAATATGGTTTTCCCTCCAATTGAACATTCCAAACAAAAAATATAAGTTAACACAAATCTAAACTATATATTAATGAAAAAATCACAATCCCATATCATAAACAATTGATTTTGTGGACCCCTTAACTTAGGGTGTACCACTACTGGGCCCTCTCCCCTATATTTCTCTGTTTATTAACATTTTCTTCCACATATATTTATTAACTACCGCTCATGGTACCCATTGCACTTCCCACATACGATTGCTAGTTAAAACCAACAGAATTTCAACCAAAGCGAAAGAACTTTGAGTATCATTGTTGGAGTTTGACTAAGTACCAAACTCCAATTTGATTTCGAATAAAAGGGATTGTGAGATAGTAAGTGCCTCGGGAATTTCGCATCAAACTACTGGAGAGAAAGTGGCGAATGTTTGACGGGTGTTGACGTGATAATTGGGCGCTCGAAATCCAACATCGTTGTGGGAGTGAATGACGGCGAGTTGAAACTGGAAGTCTTCATTGAAGCGAAGACATTACTAAAAATAGGCAATGCATTCGTTTCACTCAATCGCAATCACTGTTATAACTTCAACATTGCTGTCTACTCATATTCCACTGTCTGCCATCTTTAAAGGAAAAGACAAATCCCTGTACACCGTCCACCTCTATTTCCTATACTTTCGCTTGATATTCCTTGAACGAGACGGGATTAGGATACATTCATTGAATTCCCCGAGCTTGTAAGGAGCGCGAAAATAAAAAAATCCTAATCCTTCTCTAATATGGAATGGCCCAGTGTCCTTGTAAATTTCCACGGGCCACACCCTGTCTGCCAACTTTGAAATCCCCACACGCTCTTCACCGAGATTCTTGTATGCGTGGACGCTTCCCACGTTGTACTTAGACGCCATATTTTTTTTTTAGGTATTTGAATACGATTGGCTACCTATGGTGTAAAAGTGGGAATGTTTCCACTTGCCCTATGTGATTGAATCAATAGATTATAATAATGCAATTACAACTTAAAATCCTCATTATTTTCATTCCGTGTTTGCTGTTAGATTTTTTTTATTATAATTCCCAATTTCAAAGATTGTTTCTTTTATGCACCATAAGCCTCTTCAAAATAGTGGTCAAAGTGTCTACTTTCAAGTTATCATCATAATCTTTCAGATGATATTAACTAAGACTTGGGCACTCCGTGCTTTTCTAGCTTCACCATCCCAAAGTATAGCGTAAACATGTTTTCTTTTTCTCATTGTTGTTTAGGCAATGTCCATATGTCCATTTCACACTTAAAATGATGTGGGCTAATCCAATGGTGAGCTGTCAACATTTTCATCTCAACTTGAGTTACGCTCAGTTCTATAGGATTTTTCGTTATAATTATAGACGTGATTTAATTATTTTAAATAGTATTCTTTCTTCTGGGAAGTTGCTTTGTCTATATGGTTACATCGATTTTTCTCTCATACTCTTTTTTATTTCATCATTGATGTTTGAGAACTCTTATATACCAATGCCCCATTTGCTCATCCATTAATTTTTTTATTCATCCATATGTTTTTCTACTTCATGAACTCTTCCTCCAATATTGTACTAAGCCACCAAGGAATCTCCCTATTTTTAATCTTCTTTAAATAACCTAGCAACCAATTATTTTTTAAGCCTTTTGTCACATCCTCATTCAATTACCCCTATAATAGATGTCTTCATGACTATCAACAAGAGCTTCTTTTACAAATTAGGTAACCAATGCCACACTAACACTTAAGATTCTTTGAGCCTTATTGCAAGTCATGTGATGTCAAGAAACTTTTGGTGATTGAGAATCAAGTACCATAAGGAAAGACATTGATATGAATGCTTGCACTTTACTTGGTCATATTTTAGCTACACCTACGCAACAAGATAAAGGTTTTACTTAAAGGACTATATGGGTTCAAACTTTCTTGGTAAATTATACATTTGGTATAAACCTTAATGGATGTTCTATGGCATAAATAATAGACTTGAGGTCTTATGGTATGCATTATGGTTCTCTACTTATTTTATTTAGCATAAATGACATTATATTTTTGGACATGGACATGACCCTTTATCATTTATATTGGTATAATCACTACCATGTTGGAACCAGACTTGTCTTCATAACTTCTAATAATCCTTTTTAGAATAGAATACTATGATGGGTTACAACTTTGAGTTGAATCTATATAATTTGATATTGTTAAAGCACCATTGACCATATTATATGTTTAACTTGAACTTGGCATATAATAAACTATCAATGGTCTATAAATACTATAACCTTGCATGTGATAATATGTGACACTTTTTTTTTAATAATTTGGGTTTGATTGGTATTATGTACCTTGTTCTAAGGTGTTCGATGATATGATCATTTCCCTTATTTGTAAGAAATTAAAGGGACTTGAAGAATTAAGGAAAATGATTATATGACCATAGTATAGTTTCATACCTTTTTTTTTTTTTCATTTAGTAGAAAGTTGCCTAACCTGTCAATGCAATGTTTTCTAGATTTAAGAAGACACCTCATTTGGGTATAAGCTCTATGATAATTATAATGTTTAGATAGTGTCAGACCTTATCTTCTATGTATTACATGGTAGTATAGTCTATGATTTAAAGTGGATAATTGGATTTAGTGATTATAATAATGTCAACCTTGTTTGATTTTTTGATATGTATATTATAATTGATATTGTAATAGCCTAAGAGTTGTTATGAAGCATGAAATATATGTGGAAAGTGAAATATTGACCTCAATATATCTATTGGGTTACAAATTTGACAAGATTTATAAAATATTGAAATGTGTTTGAAATTTTATCTCAGATTAGGGTTTGGATACCACTACAAATTATTTGTATTGACATGATGAGTTTGAGTGGTAAAATCTCGTGATAAAACCATGACAAAAAAATTTGGGGACATTTCATAGGAAGTTGTCTCTTGTAATTAAGGATATTATTTTATATTTTTCCTTCACCCTAATACTCATTATACATAGAAGCTATTATAACATGACATCTAAAATGTTACTAGGAATCTAAGATGAGTTTGATGCTTAATTAAGTCTCTCTTGTTCTCTATCATAGAAATTGAAGCTACGGGAAGAGTTTCTTTCATAGACAAAATATGTGGATTTATATTGAGAATCTCAAGTCTCTAGTTATAGACACGATATAAGCTGGAAGAAATGGTCGAGAAAAGACCAAAATCCTGTGAGAACGTGAGGGAATCACCCACAATGCATGGATTTCCCTTAGTTTTCATTGTGTATATGGGAATTAGATTCCATTGCGTGCAGTATTAAAAAAAAATAATGGATGGCATTCTTAATCACTTTCCTCCTTAATTCATTATGTATTCTTCCTCTATGTATGTGTATAAACCCTTGTATGGATGAAAAGGAATACCATATTTGTGTGTGTGTGTGTGTGTGTGTGTGTGTGTGTGTGTGTGTGTGTGTGTGTGTGTGTGTGTGTGTGTGTGTGTGTGTGTGTGTGTGTGTGTGTGTGTGTGTGTGTGTGTGTGTGTGTGTGTGTATTTCTTGAGAGTATTTAAAAATATGACAAAAAGACTGGTATACCAGTTTTTCTCATTGTATTGACATGACATAACACATTGGTTTTTGTGTATTGTCTTGAAGACAAATTATTTGGGAATTTTTTTGGTAAAATGCTTGGAAATTTGTGAAAAAGTGTTTAATAGTTCTCTATCATGAATTTTAATTCCTAACCCTACTCCTAATCATTGATATATTATGGGAAAGGAATTTTATGATTTATCTCTTTTAGAATTTGCTTATTAATGGAATGAAATAACTAAATGCAATGAAAATATAGATTATGTTCAACCAATGAAAATTAAATCATATCAAATTTTATATCCAACTGACCCATATATGTTGCACAATCTTGCCGAAAATAAGATGAAAATGGATTATGTTCAACCAATGAAAATTAAGTTATGGTAATTTTTCTAGATGACCCATACATGTTGTAGGATCTTGCAAGAAATAAGATGAAAATTGAAGGATGTTGATATTATGATGCTTTAATCTAAATTTAATTTTCCATTTTATTTTACTCTATGGAATTTTTGTTTTATTAAGTTTAATAAATTCTATTGTTCTTTATTATGAGAAAGAAACACAAAAGAATAACTCAACATCATCTTATATATAAGTTTACTAGTATTTTACCCACCCATATACTTGAGATCAATGCATAAAATTCAATTTATGTAACTGGATTTCCTCTATTTCTCTTTTGGAAAATATATAAATAGTTGGTTTGTTGAAATAATATTTTTTAACGTGTATGATCAAGATGTAATAATAGAGTTCATTAGAACAATTATTGTAATTTTCCACTTTCTTGACTATTATGAATCTATGGATAAAGTTTTAGAATTCTTTATTGCTATATAATCATGATTATACTTGATGTTTCTTTTGTAGTGAAATAAACCATTGTATTGGGTTTATGTTTTTTCATGTAAATGTTTCGAAAGGGCCCACATAATGTGTAGTTCAATTCAATATATTGTCTTGTATAAGGAAAAAGTTAAGGAACCCATGAAAAAAAAACTTATAAAAAGGGTGGCAAATCTTGTTAAAGGAGGATTCATTAGGATGGAAAATCATACAATAATGACTACCATGAATATGTTTAAAATGAAATAAATCATAAAAATGGTTATAGATGTAAAGGAGATTCTAATCTTTTTTTGCTAATTTTAAAAATTGGTTTTTCAAATTTCAATTATCTTCTTCAGGTTATATTTCATTTTTCTATTATATATTGATAGCATGAAGTGCATTATATCTATTACTTAACCAAAATACATTATTGAGTTATGAAATATGGACTCATTTTCCCCAATCCTTCCCATGATTAAACCTTTACTATTGATCCCTTGACCATGTGACATCATTTCACGTAATTTGAAGCAATCGTATGATATCTCAAGGCTTCCTCACAAATACTACTGGAATTATATCCCAATCATTGATCTCTTGCAATGTGTCAACATCCTATGGTATTTTTCTTTGAAGTCCCCTTCCTTAGTCTTCCTTTACTTTGAAACTTTTCAATACTTTTCTAAAAGGTATCCTGAGAAAACCTTTCCTCCACTATACTAAGAATGAGTTTTTCTATATAAACACTTATGATCTTCAATCATTTGGGGATGTGGGATAGTTTCCATTGTAAATGCCTCTATTTTCAAGGCTCCAAATGATTGTTAGTTGAACCAATTCAAATTAGAATACAAGTAATACCTTTTTATGGCTTAAATTATCTCATGAATTCCTTAATTGAAGCATATCACATAGAATAAAGTACCTATTCTAATTTTAAGCTTAGATAACACTTTTATTGAATATATCATTACTTGAATTGGCACCTTCAATATATTTGATCATATCAACACGCGCACGCACACACACACACACACACGACACACACACACACACACACACACACACACACACACACACACACACACACACACACACACACACACACACACACACACACACACACACACACACACACACACACACACACACACACACACACACACACAGAGGGACACCGAGAAAGAGAGAACATAAAGAGTGGGATAAGAGAGATAACTGGAAAAAAATAATCAAATTTTAAATTTTCCCTCTAAAATGTTAATGGTTGTGATCGAGTTCCCATAGAATTCATGGGGATCCAAACATGTTTTATTATCTTGGTCTGTCAATTTAAAGGTGATCTATTAAATAATGTTTTTGATATTAGAAATCATTCAACTATGTGAGCTGCAGGAAATAATCATGTTTTTGATTATTTTTTTATGAATATTTGGTTGGTATACATTGTCCAAATATCCAAATAGCAGTTTTGAAATCTCCAGAAATAACCAAATTATGAATATTCACCACTAAATTTTTCCTTGATCTTGTATTAACTCATACTTACAAACCTTAGTAATGATCCAGGAAATTGAAGGTACTTTATATATATATGTTAGTTTGAGTCCTTATTAAAATATCTTATGGGCTATTAAATGATAATATTTTTTTTGGAAATTTAGAACTTGGGTTCATGTGTTTGATAGAGGTATTAAACATGAAAACTTCGTAAAATACACATGATAAGATTTAAGAATTATATTGATGACCCATTTGTGTTTAAATGATATTTTAGAATTTGAAATTATTACTATACTCTTATGGGGTAGTAAATTTGTCTTCTTATGAGTTCATATGTCCCCTATAATGATGTTATATTGATAATTTAGATGATGGATGTAAAGACCTTTACGAAGGTCTATGACAATGAAGTGAGCATATGGTGAATGATAACTTAAAGTAAATTATATGTGATAATATATATTTAATGATGGGCACATATAATATTGAATATTTCCTGTATATAGGGTTGATGTATGATCTCACTATGATAAAAATTCATTGGAATTTGTCTCATAATTTATATGCATTTTCCTATTTAACGGGAATCTTGGATAACACTTGTCAATTAGTTAACTATGATTCTTGTGGAAAAAGCAACGATTAAGATTCATGCCTTGTTTTTAAGATTTATTTTCTTTATTATTAGGACCATCTTGTTTCCCAAGAAATTGATATTTAAAGGTGATGAATAGTTATATAGGTGTATTTTCTATATGAGTGAATGTTTTTGTCATAGTTGTTAATGGTAGTACATGTTAGTAATAGAATTTTGTATGTTTGAAGACATGATTGAGTTTGCATGTTTGTCTTACATTATTTTTCTAGTATGATTCCTTGAAGGAACATTATTTTATTTCTAATATGGCTCAAGTTAATGCAATAAATTAAGGTTAATGTGTTGGGTATTTTGTTTAGAATGGTTATCATAGGATAAATTATGTGTCTCTTTTCTATATGTCATTTATGTAATTATAATTCTATTGTTATTGCATTCTCTATTTATTTTCTTGCATATTGATAATTTAAATACACATATTATATCAAAGATAAGGTTTATCTACCTAATTGTGATGGGAAAAATATCCTATGAAGGATAATAAATTATTTTATGTTTTTTTTTTGTTTACCAAATATAGAAAAAAATCCTAATTTTTTTTATATGTAATTTATGTTCTATAAACAAATGTATATTATAGGATATTTCACCTAATTTCTTTTATTAAACATAAATAAAAAAGATAAATTCAAAGAAATGGTGAGTTACAGTTTGACTGAGTTCCCTAACCCTAGTCGACTAGATGTGGCCCTTGGCGGCGGGGATGATTTTATGGGTATTGGTGGTAGGTGTATATGAGTTATTACATGGGATTTCGGGCCTAGTGATGGACAAGTAAGATGGGGTTTTAGTTATCGTGGGATTTTTCCGCCGATCTTTGGTCATTAAA
The DNA here is from genome assembly GCA_019776745.2 of Taxus chinensis. NCBI lineage: Eukaryota > Viridiplantae > Streptophyta > Pinopsida > Cupressales > Taxaceae > Taxus > Taxus chinensis. The sequence continues at coordinate 649,854,779 of CM034146.1, forward strand.
TATGCCCCCTCTCCATTGATTGTAGGATCTAAATATAATGTCCAAGAATCGGTTAGGGTTAGAAACAAGGTGAATGGTGGGCTCAAAGTGTCCTCTCTAGCTCTTGGAACGAGTTATTTCATGAGATCTTAACAAGTCCTTGTTCCCACTTTGAATGGATCCACCCTGTACATCTAGATCCCATGCCTTGCTCTTAGTAGGGATCTTAAATTTGTTCTTTCCTATAAATTGAGTTGCAGGGTCTATCTAATAGACTTAGTATTTTCTTGCAGAGCTCTGAATGAAGAATCCTTTCTCATCTCTTACGGGATTGGAAGAGATCCAATGATTTCCATGACTATTCAATTATTGCGTGGAGCCAAAACATAAAATATTACACCTTTTAGAGAGGCATTGTTTAAAAATACCACTTCCACTTCAATTGCAACAACTCCCTGCTCCCTCTATCCACATTGTGGAACAAGCATCCAAATCCCTTGATTTGGAGATAAACAGTGATGAAGCTCTTGTCTTCAAGAAAAAAATAGGAAAAGTAAGGCCCTCGTATGCAAATTTAATGGTCTTTGGCAGTTTAAAAATGCTCTGATCCAGTGGATTCATTCCTCCTGGATAGAAATTTGTGAATACTTTTTTTTATGAAACAGGAAAGTATTTATAGTCTACTTATATGAGATAGAGGATTATCAAAGGACTATTGATGAAGGCCCTTGGGTTCTGGGGTATGACAAGGTTGTTCACTACCCCATGGTTTTTACATCTTGATCAAAACTCCTACTCCATTTCATGTGTACCCTATTTTGGTGAGATTTCAAAACCTTCCTCTCCACTTTTTCCTGACTATGGAAGATATCAACAATAGTCTAGGGAGGTTCATCAACCAAGATGAAAAGAGGTTAGAAAATGGTCCGCTTACTTTTGTTAGGATCTGTGTATAAAAGTGGATCTTAGTAAAGGTCTACCAGATAAAATGACTCTTCAGATGGGAGACACAACTCACATCCAGAATCTTGATTATGAAAACAAAACTTTCCAATATAGGAATTGTAGGAATTATGGGCCACCTTTAGGCGAGGGAAAATTTTAGTTGTGATTCTTCGCGAATTTTTGAAAATTTAGATTTTTGAAATTTGGATTTAGTGATTTATAAGATTCTTTTGGAGAAGCATTTCACCTAAAGATTCTGGGAGCAATTTAGTTTCGGGAGTCAGCTCGCCTAGTGTTTAGAATAAATTTCATATAAATACATATATTCATGCCAATGCGAGGATTACATTATACATACGCTAGCATATACATCTCCAGCATATGCATATATTGTTTTGAGTTTCTAAAACAACATAGGCTAGAAACATGACCCAAAAGTATATTATAGAGTCCAGATGCATGGTTGATTTTTTGTAGCCCCTCAGTTGTTTATTACAGATGCCCAACTACATTTTCCTATAATCTGAGAGCATATTCTTGTGGTAGATTCCTGGATGTATATTCCTGTCACCTTCCTGCGTTTTCCTATTATCCAGTTACATGTCACTGTCACCCAGTTGCATCTTGTTGTCACCTACCCGCATCTTTCTGTCTGCTGGTTGCATCCTTTTGTACTCATCTACATACTATAGCACTCCGACTACATATTCCTATCTCCAGGATGCATCTTCCAGTCACCCAAATACGATCAAGTGTTCCACTGCCACAATATATTCCATCCTTGATTTCAGATTATATGCTTTAGTCTTCAGATGGGATAAAATGCCTTGTCAAGGATCCTCTAGTACTCGTAATGTGGAATGCCATTCCAAAAAAATGGAATCTATTATCATATTTTAGCTATCCACAAGAAAAATGATCAAGAAGAATTAGATGCTAGTGCCTGTGTAACCCCCATACCCACCAAATGCATGTACTACATGAACTTAAATAAAAATCACCTTATTTATTTTCAAATTACAAATTCTAATATTTTAGTTAATAATAAAAAATTTAAAATTCCCATCATCCCCATTTTTGCAGATGCAACATATCCCATTGATGATGAAATGCCTCCACTTGAGGATAATCCTCATTATGTTCCTACAACAGACATACAAGTAGAAGATATGTAACAAGCTAAAGATATGCCTCCCCTTGAGGACAATCTTAATTACAAATAAGAATAAAGAGAAGACATTTCAAGTCATCAAACACCAAGTTCAACTAGAAACCCTACTCTTAACTCTTTGAAAAGAAAGAGAATAGAGAAAAATCCCATTGATGTTGATGAGATCCAAAAAAATGAAGATATGTATACATAGGGTGTTCAAATGCCTATTACAGTTGATAATGGCACCCAAAAAATTGTGTTAAGAAAGAGAAGTAATTGGACCATTAGAAGGAATTTTAAGTTTTACTGGGTAGCTAAATTTCCATTCATTGAACCAGTTCAACCTGAAAAAGGTAAGGATGTTCCAACTGAATGTAAATGTACTATTTGTAGCTAGAAACTAGGAAAGGATCACAAAATACAACTCAAATTGGAAAATAATTGTGGTAAATAATATATTGCAGTTAAACAAGAAAAATGGTCAAATAAGACTAACACACAGATAGAAAAATGTAAAAGAATGCATGCATGTCATATATGCTGAAGAGTATGAAAATGACTAGAAGTATCCTATAAAAGCTTGTTGATAAAGGAGGAACTATTACAACTTAACTAGGAAAAGTTGTTCAGACTAATATGTGAGCTAAAACCACACAATTCATAACTATCTACCATATTCTAAAAAAGGGTAGACCTATTTCTAATTTTCAGGATTATATTAATGGATTTCCTAATCTTCCAATATCCCATTGGTCAGACAACAGTACTTGGGAAATTTCCTTTTCGACGATGATTGAGGAGGATTTGAAAGAAAAAGTAAAACATATAATTTTTTTTATCATTGTCTATTGATGAGGTCACAGATGTTGACAACACAACTTTGGTTTGTATTAACATCTATACTTTATAGAACCACTAAAGGATGCCTCATTTATTAATAGTATAGAAAATGAAAGAAAATGCAATGTAGAGAACATATACAAGATGGCTATTTCAAGTCTCATAAATATAATAGGAATGCTTGATGATAGTATCACCACTAAATTGGTCTGCATTGGTACAGATGGTGCAATAGTAATACAACGGAATAAAAATGGTTTGTGTATTCAAATACAAACCTTTGTTTCACCATACATGATTCCAATCCATTGTATGGTGCACAAAATGAATCTTTCATATGAAATAACTAGCACATTTGATAGTGTTGCAAAATTTGAAGAGGTTGATCTGTGACCTGCATGCATATATGTCTAGCAGTCCCAAAAATATTCCTAGAGTTTCAGAAAATTACAATTAGTGTGAGTGATGGTAAAATTTTTCTTAAAGATTTAGATACAAAATGGATTTCTATGTATGAACTTGCATGCAAAATTTTTCAAGAATAACCATCTTCAGTAGGTTTTATGTGTAAATATTGTAGAAAAATTGACAAGGTAAAATATCTGTTATACTAATTAACAGATTTGGAAACCTTACTGACACTAAGTGGAATTCTCCCCATGTTAAGGGAAATCAATTGTTTGAGTAAACATGCTCAAGAGAGGTCAATATATATTGTTGATTTCATAAGGTTGAGGAAACGTGTTTGTAAAACTATAGATATGTTGTACATGTCCCAGGAGAGTTTTAAATGTCCTATATTTGAGAACTGGAAAATGTTAATAGACATAAAGGATCCTAACTGCTATCTAAAATTCAATATTGAGGATTGTATTTGTATAGTTTTTAATGGGAAGGAAATACCAATGCATATGTTTCAACAAAGAGTTGATTTGGTTGGAGAAAAAATTGAAGAAGTTCCTATTACACGCATCTTATATGAAAATGATATTTCTAATAAAATGATGAAATTGAGAAAGATTTCAAAAAGTTTATCTTCATAAATTTGTGAGAATTTTAAAAGGGATGGTCTTCTAGAGGATATAGAAGTAGTGAATCTCATATTATGGAACATATCTAATGGTAGTAGTGAACAATTTGTAGGTGACTTATTTCAGAAGCATATGTCTGCTATGGTAAAACATTTCAATAGGATTGTACAGATAAATGGTGTTGAGATTAAAGGTATTTTGCAAAAATAATTATTGACATCTTAGTCATCACATTATGGAATTAAAATTCCAGATCAATATTAGCATCTAGATAATCCAATAGAAAATGGAGCTATAACAAGGCTATGGAAAAAATTGTTTCCAAGCAGTGTCCTACAAGAAAGTCTGTGTTAATAGAATGTAATACTTTATCTAGATAAATGTCCTGATAAGCAGTGTCCTGCATTAATTAATTACAAAGAGATAGAATGTTACATATATATTATAATTTACAAATTACATTTTCAATTTGCGTTTTGAAAAACAAAATAGCATAGACAAAATGAAAACACTAAGAGTATATTATGTAATAAAGTGTTGATTCATATTGTTTCCAAATAATTTACAAAAATTGCAAAATGTCTCAATATAAAACACACACACACACACACACACACACACACACACACACACACACACACACACACACACACACACACACACACACACACACACACACACATATATATTATACTTCACAAATTACATTGTTTTATTTTGCTTTGTGAAAAAAAAACACTATAAATGCAATGAAAACATTAACAATATAATACGAGTGTTGATTCATCATTCGTATTGTCTCCAAATATTGAACGAAAAATATCAAAACATTAACAATATAATAAAATTCTTGATTCATCATTCATCATTTTCTTGGTGAAATAATTTTTCGATTAGGAAAATTAGTGGATTCTCACCAACAATGTGTGGGCTTGAGTCCCTCTACTTGAATGGGGAAGCTCCATTTATTGAAAACAATCTAAATTAATTTTTCAAGTTGGCCTGAAGACCGAGATCACACATGAATAATTCCCTAAACATGTGGCAATTGCTTGTATTCAATACAAGAGAGGAAAATTGTTCAATGAGGGAGATGGGAGAGAAAACTAAGAAAGGTATTTTAATCAACAAATAACCTAGCAGAGTTTGTTGCATTAAAACAAGAACATTTCAATTGCACCAATTAGAATAAAAATATTTGCAAAGAAAGATGAACAATACAAAAGAAACATAAATTCTTATTGCATTATGTTGCACAATTTACAATGCTCCTAGAGTACAAGTTGAGAGGGAGATAAAACAATAAGAGATGAGGAACAGAAGAAATGAATGTACTTGCTTCTAGAAAGATAATGAGAGCTAGTACAAAAGTACTAAAAATTTCCTTGAAATGTGGGATCCATTCATATTTATAGTGCAAGGAATAACTTTTTGTCTTCCCCACATGACCCTACACCTTCCTTCGTGACTGTTGACTTTTCAACTTCTAACTTTTGGTGTTCCTTTGCCATTGTGACCTTTTGGATTCCCGACCTTTGGTGTCCAAAATGTTAGACTTCAATACTTTTTCCTTGTTACCATTTGTCAACACATTTTTCTTGTTCTTGGTCATCAAAACATTTCTTCTCGTTCCCAGTCCTCATCCGTATCTTTTTGTTCCCTTCTGTCATCAAACGTTTGTTTCCGGACATCAACAAAATCTTCCTATTCCTAGCTGGCATCAAAACGCTATTCCCTACTAGTAATACACCCTTTTTGTTACTAGCTGGTAATACTTTTTCCATGTTCCCGGATGGTAACACATTTTCGTTACCGGCCAATAACACTTTGGTGTCAGAAAACAAAAAAATAAGTTTTCATTTTCGAGGTCAAAACTTAACAAAATTTGGTAATATAATTAATAAATTTTTTTGGAAAAGGGCCAATGAATCCAATGAGAATATTTAAAAGTCATGAATATGATTTATTATTCATTTTTACCCATATTTTAACTTTTTCTTCAAGGTGTGCACCCATTAAACTGAGTGACAAGAAGAGTTTATGATCACCACGAACTAACACATCATATGGAATGTGAAGATAAATAAATAAAATTTAATTTGAGATTTTTATGAGCTCTCAATTATTCATGAGTATTCTTAAACCTTTTTTGGAAAAGTTACACCTTATACAAGGGCCTTTTTGTTGCATTGTATGATGATTTTCCACCTCTCCAAATTCCCAAAATATTTCCTTGATGATTCGATAAAGAAGTAGACACTTGTATCTTTCCAATGCCTAGGGTATGAGATAATAAATATTTACAAGGATCTTGAAACTCTTAAAATAAGTTGACTTGATTTTCTTAGAGCATGCATTTCCCAATACCTTGCTCATAAAGACCTTGATTTTGTATAACTTTTTCCTAAACCTTTATTTCTCTTCCATAACATTCATAAACTTCCTCGAATGTTCACATGGATATGTCATATACTTGTTGGAGGCATTATATATTCTTGGTACATCATAGGAAGTGATTTATAGGTGCCACAAGTCTTAAAATAGGCCTTTTTACACCTCTAGGAGCAACTCCTTCTAGGTGAATCATTACAAGTTCATGATTTTTTTCAACAGACATATCTGCACATCAAACACACTTTAAAAATCTAGTTAGCACATCCCACTCAGCCATGATGGGGATTGCATAGCCAGAGATTGGCCAGAGGCTAGGTTTACATTACCCGGTTCAAATATTTTTGAGTGTGGGCTTGATTGTCATGGCCAAAATTCAAAATTTTTATATTACACATTTAGCATGCCAACAGCTGGCTCCAGGTTGGGGAATTATATCAGAATTAACAAGGAGAACATGGGGAAATCAGGAATACCATAATCTCAATACACTGAGAGGACCAGTGCCTAACCAATGGGCTAGAGGAGTCATTGCAAAACAAGGGCGTATATAACAAAACTTTATTTATTGAACACAACACAAGATAAAAACAAACACACAACATAAAGAGAAACACACACACCTATATTCACTTATGGTACATGCGAGGGACAACCCGATTTCACTATTTGTATAATTTAAGGTATTACCCACTATAAGACAATTCCAAGTGAGTTTTGAATCTAGATAAGATAGTAAGAAATTATTCCCTCCACATGTGTCTCGTATCTGAAATGGTCCAAGCCATAATAAATCAAGCTTTCCATGGCTTCCTTTTTGTTGTCTCCTTTTATCCCATAGAAGGACCAGGTCACCACTTTGAAAATATCTTGTCTTTACCTTCTTATAAAAAAATTTCTTTACGATCAACTGGTGTTCCTTTATCCTATCAACGACTAACACCCTATCTTCACATAGCTTCTCCAAGTAAAAACTCATTTTTTCAAGTGAGTCTTGGTACTCGCCATCGTTTGATACATTGATCAATTGCAATGATGGAAAATCTACAGTTATTGGAACCTTTGCATTTATCCCAAATAAGATTTGGAATGGATACATACCAAATCAGAGTTTTTTGGAGTAATCCGATCAGCCCATAATGCATCATATAGCTTCTTATGCCAATTTATTTGATTTTTATCTGCAAGTTTCCTCACAATTGTCACAAGATTCTTATTACTAGATTCTTCATGACCATTCCCCTGAGGATAATAGTCAGATGCATGGGCTAAGGATATCTCGTATGCATAGCAGAACTCAGTTAGTTCCATAGAAGATAAATAGGTGGAATTATAAACATCTATCTTCTGTGGAATGCTAAAAGGGATAATAATATTTTCTTTCATGAAGTTACATACCATTTCCAAGTTGGCTTGCTTGACTGGGATGGCCTCCACCCACATAGTGAAGTAATAGTTTTCTGTGAGCACGAAGATATGACCTACACTAGAATGAGGATTGAGAGTACCGATGATTTCCACACCCCATTGTTGGAAAGTCACTTCAATCACCACCGATATGAGTGGAAGTGCAATGAGTTTTGGTCTTTCCACAAACTATTAGTAAGGTTCACATTTAGATTCAAATTTATAAGCATCTTGAAAGATATTAGGCTAGTAGTAGCTCCCCCGAAGGATCCTATGTGTAGTGACCATGACAGAGAAATTTCCACCACATGCTTGGTCATTAAATGCTTTCAGCATCTACTCTTGTTGCTCTTTGTCCACACACCTTAAGAAACATCCATCAAGGGTTCTCTTATAAAATACATTGATCCAAATCAAATATTTGACAAATCTTTAAGCTTGAGAGTCCTTCTTTTCTTGTAATCCATATGCTTCAGATAATCACCATACATGAGGAAGTAGGAAATATCACTGTACAACTCAGTGGTGGTATTTATGAAGAGTACTTGGGGCAAGGTCCTTACTTACGCATCCATAACAATGACATTATTTGTCTTCATACTTTTTTATGAAGAGACTTCATCTTTCAGCTCTCAACTTACATAACCCATTTCCCCTAATCAGATTAGATGGCCTTATCTCCATGGTCATATTCTTGAATCTTCAGACACCTAAGTTTTCCTATTTTTTGCTTCAATATTTTGTTAGAGTCAAGATAGAATTTATAGATGATCCAGGGACCATTAAAATGGTGTGAGAATGTAGGATGTAGAATATGAAATTCTTGACTGCCTTGACCACTGCATAAGTATTGCTTTTCAATGGGGGATTATTTGAGTTCGTGATTCTTCAATGGGTAGCTCATGATTAGGAAATAGGAGACTCGAGTCCTTACTCATTCTTCTGAACTAAAATAGCTCAAATAGTGTGCTTGGATGCATAACAATATAAAACGAAATATTTATTGAAATCAAGACATACTATGGTTAGAAGCTTTGTGGCTCTGGCCTTTTTTATATACTTGAATGTTTCTTTTCCTTCCTTGCTCCACTTGAAACTCTCTGTGAGGCTTCATCATTTTTGTAATATACTTTATTAACTCAGTAAAATCTAAGATAATTGCTGAAGAGCAGTTGAATATGAAATTGACCTTACCAAAAAATGCCAATGAACTCCCTCTCAATTTCTTGTTGGCATAGGATAGATTTTGAATAGCTTTCACCATTTCTAGGATCGATCAATTGTCCCTTATCTGTCTCAGGGAATATCGTCCCAAGCAGCTTGGCCAGCCTTTATGTCACTCCCACAAGATTGACTCATTTAGTTTTGATTCAATGATATGCCATGTTTTCGATACCATGTAACAAAACTTCATTCCAGATGTATAAGCTAAATGTTCTTTTCATCGTATTTTAGAGAAGCACTATGAGGTCATCTATGATACAATTGACAATACAATTTTTAGCCTCAAATCCTTGAAGATCCAAGGTCCATTGGTCTTTGAAATGTGGCCCCAACATTGATGAGATTCACTTAGGGAAAGGCATGTTTTGAGATGATGGGGAAGGAGGAGTTGGTAGTAACCCCTTTGGAAGAGGGTGTAATAGAATTGGGATTTGGGTTACTACCCTTGATAAACCAAACTAGTTTATTGAAATGTTCTAGGATGGGTCTACAAATATTTGGACTCAGAGATTTGGACCTGAAAATTTTTGATATGATCTGCGATATCAAAAGAGGATGAAGTAGATGTCTCTAAGGTAGTGGAAGTTTTGGGAGGAGATACAACTTTGGGAGCAGGGGTCACTTTAGCAGAAGAGGTAGACTTGCAGGCTACTATAATCCTTCTTAGGTACCTCACAAGTTTTTCTAGACACATTTAATGCTTTGGAAGTAACATTAGAAACCTTATAAGCAAATGTTTTAACCGATGCAGACTTAGGAGACTTACTTCTTTCAGCTATGATCTTCTTAGCTGCCAGGAGGTCTGGTTTTTCTTTAGAAAAATGTCTAATAGAATGGAGGAAGCAGCACCTCCTCTATTGATTACTATTATTATACAGAGTCGCCATGGGAGAATTTGCATATGTTCTTCTTCTTAGGGGTAGATAATAGAAAAACTTTTCTTTTTTGATTAAGAACGAGTGAACACTGCACATGAGAAACTTGGTGCATCACCTTCTTCACTTTCATCTCCAGATGAGTATTCAAAATACCTGATCTAAACATTATCAACTTCTTCAATTTCCAGTCCCATATTCTTCATCATCATCCTCATCTTTTTTGACAATCTCATCTTCATCATACACCTCGTGTATCGCAAGTTACATTTATAGGGGGAGCCTGTAAAGAAAGTCTTTGAGGCAATTGGGCCGATCCTTTGTCTATTTGGAAAGTTAGTTTTTAAGTGTCTCTCTACGCACAAAAACTTAATCCAATTGCTTCTTTAGAGACAAGACATCATTAGCCAATTTATGAACCAATGAATCTATGGTACCTGCATTTGAGATTTTGCCCCTCTCATTACCATGACATTTCTTTATCTTTCCTGACATGATCAGATCATCCTCCACTTCAATTGCAAGATTTTGTGCTTCATCCAAATATGTTGGTTGAGTTCTTCTCAACATATAACTCACCTCGGGAAGTTGGGCATTTGTGAAAAAACTAATTTTGTTATCTTCAGTAGGTCAAGCCACTTCAGGTATCTTGTGAAGAATCCTATTGATTTTTTTCACAAAATCCCTCATTGGTTCGAAGGGTTATTTCTTCAATTGAGACCACTATACCAATAGTGCATGAGTATCCTCTGCAAGATTTAATCTCTTTTCAAACTTAGTATTCATGTCATTCCAGTTAGTTATGGACCTAGCAAGAAAGTGGTAGAACCAATCCATTGCTACATCTTGCAAAGATTCCACTAACAAGCCAACTTATACATCTTCATATCCAACTCCCATCACTCCACAAGCAGTGACGATGGCCACAACGTGGTCATCTGGATGTTAATTCCAATCACCATGAAAGTTATTTCTTGACCCTCTAGGTAGATCATGCAGAGGCGGGGTGAGTGCTAAAGGACATGTATTTTTTCCTCAGGGAAGTGGTGATTGTTGAGCCATTGGATGTTCTTTCTCTTCAACTTATTCTTCTTATTTTTTTTCAAATCCTTCAAGAACAAATTTGATCTGTTCAATATATTCTTTAATAACTTCCTTTTATGGGGGGAAATAGTTTAAAAGGGTTGACCATAATTTTGTCAACAGAAGGCTCAAAAGATAAAGTATGATCAAATTGTGGGGAGTATTATTAACTTGTTCTTCTTGAAATTTGATTAATAGGAAGTCTAAAATTAGATTGCAACTTTTCTTAAAAGTTAGGATTAGATACACCACTAGCTAAGGAAGATATTGTATACCTTCTATTACCCAGCTTGAACATAAAATTTGAACAAGATTCTTATAGGCTATCCTTTGTTGGTTCTGAACTTTCCTCACTCTTTCCAAGGCTTTTCCAAGTTCTTCTTTAGAATCTTGAATTCTTGTCACATGGTGGTAATGGAAGAAGATAAATCTATTGTGCCAAATAACATCCCTCAATTTCGATGTAATGTCCTTTAGGGTATGGAATAGAATCTCAGGTCTAAGGAGTGGGGGATTACTATAGATAGCCATCAGTGAAAGACATGAGGCTCAAAGAATTTCCAAGTTAAAAATTGGTTTATTTTTGGAATATTTAATTTTTTATTTTATGGAATAAAAATTGGGTGTATATATGCTAAATCTTCCCCGCAGTGGGTGCCAAAAACTATTGGCAAAATAATTCATTGATTGGGAAAATTAGTGGATTCTTGTCAACAGTGTACGGGACTGAGTCCCTCTGCTTGAATGGGGTAACTTAATTTACTAATAAAAATAAAATGGAAATAATCTAAACTAATATTCAGGGTGGCCTAAAGACTGAGATCACACAGAAATACTTCCCTAAACCCATGACAATTACTTGCATTCAATACAAGAGAGGAAAATTATTCAGTGAGGGAGATGGGAGAGAAATGTAAGAAAGGGATTTTAATCAAAAATAGCATAAAAGAGATTGTTTCATTAAAACAAGAACATTTAACTTGCATCAATTATAATAAACCATTTGCAAATAAAGAGGAACAATCAACAAGAAACAAAGTCTTTTTCCATCATTTTGCCCCATTTACAATGCTCCTGGAGTAGAAGTTGAGAGGGAGATAAATCAATAATAGATGAGGAATAGAACAAATGAAGGCACTTGCTTCTAAAAAGACAGTGAGAGCTAGTAAACAAGTATTAACCATTTCCTCAAAATGTGGGTGCCATTCATATTTTTAGTGCAAGGACTAAATTTTTGTCTCCCCCACATGACCCTTCACCTTCCTTCGTGACTGTTAACTTTTCATCTTCTTACATTTTGTGTTCCTTCACCACTGTGACCTTTCAGATTCCTGACCTTTGGTGTCCTAGTTGTCAGATGTCAATATTGTTTTCTTGTTCCTAGGCATAAACACATTTTTCGTGTTCCCGACCATCAACATATTCTTCTCACTCCCGGTTGTCATCAAAATAATTTTGTTCCTGTCTGTCATCAAATTTTTTCTCCCGAACATCAACAAAATCTTACTATTCCCGGGTGGCATTAAAAACATATTCTCGGCCGGTAATACATCATTTTTGTTACCATTTGGTAACACTTTTTTCATGTTCCCAACAGGTAACACATTTGCATTACTGACCGAAACACTTTGGTGTCATAGGACAAAATTTTAATTTTTCATTTTCAGGTTCAAAAATTAACAAAATTTGGTCGTATAATATATTAAAATTTATGGAAAATTTCCAATGAATATAATAAGCATATTATAATTCATGGAACTGAGTCCATCATTATTTTTTATAAATTTTCACTTTTTCCTCAAGGTGTGCACCACAAAATTGAGTGATAGGAAGAGTTTATGATCATCGTGAACTAACACATCATATGGGCTATGAAGACAACTGAATATAATTTAATTTGAGATTTGGATGAGATATAAAATATTCATGAGTCTCCTTAAATATTTTGGACAAGTTACACCTTATACAAGGGCCTTTGTGTCGTACTGTTGGATGATTTTCCATCTCTCAAAGTTTATTATTTTTCCTTGATGATTCCAACAAGAAGTAGGCTCTTTTATATTTCCAATTCCTAGGATATGATATTCTAAATCTTTACATGGCTCTTGAAAATCTTCAAACAAGGTGAATAGCTTTTTTAGATCATGCATTTCCCAATACCTTGCTCATAAAGACTCTGATTTTGTATAACTTGTTCTTAAACCTTTATTTTCTTCCATTTATTTCCTTAAATTCCTCAAATGATCAAATAAATTTTTCATACACTACTTGGAGGCCTTATATATTCTTGGTACATCCTAGGAGGTGCTTTACAGGTGCTAGAAGTATTAAAATAGGCTTTTTTAGGCCTCTAGGAGCAGCTCCTTTTAAGTGAATCATAAAAAGTTCATGAATTGTTTTCGATAGAATTACCTGCACATGAAAGACATTAAAAATACGTTTAGCACATCCCTCTCAGCCATGATGGGGATTACATAGTAAGAGATCGAATTAAAGCCAGGTTCCTATTACCTAGTTCAGAGATTTTTGAGTGTGGGCATGATTGTCATGGCCTAAATTTAAAATATTTATATTCAAAATTTAGCATTACAACACATTGATATTGTTTCAAAAATAGTACTATCTCATTCTATTTTTTTCACATTCCCTACTTTTCTTTGGTATATTTTCCTCTTCGTTTGGTTATGATTTAACTAGATCTAGAGCTGTGACATTGATGATAGCAAGATTTTCAATATCTTGTTTCACCGCATCACCTTATGAGAGTAAATTAAGATCCATATCAAATTTCTACTTGAAAAAAAATCTGGATCCATTTCGTGTTCCTTGATAATATTCTTCAATGTATTGTTCTGTTTATTTTGTATCACAAGTTTTTCCTTCAGTGAAATAGTAACAGTTAAAATTTTTCATCCAGTATTCAAATGAAGATCTAAGACCGTACTTCATCCTTCAATTTTTCATAGTTTTCCTATGTTTGAAAAGAACATGATTAGTTACAAATCTAAATATGTAAAATTAACATTAAAATGAAAAGAGACAGAGAAAAATTATGACAACTTTATCTTTTTCTTCATTTTCTATCGCAACCATATGTTTGTCTCTATCCCATTGGTTATAGTATGCTTAGGCTTCACCATTTAAATTTTCCATCCTGTTTAACTGTATATCAAAAAAATTATCATTATAACCATTGTCTATTGTAATGGTACTTGAAAGAGGCTTATTCACCAATACATCAATATTTCCTTGGCTCATTATGAACTGAAGAAAATAATAAATTTCTTTGGGAATGGTTATGAAAACAAGAATTTATTTCCTGAATTAATTTTTTTTCCCTCTATTCCCATGTTTTCAATTTTCTATATCAGGAAAAATAACTTCATTCATGTTAAAATAAAAAATATTTGCTAGCAAACTATTTAGAGAAAAAGACGTTAATTGATCATCAAAATGTGGTAATCTATGACATGGAGAGGGTGTTTCATCTAGAAAAATAAGTGAATGTGCCTCTACAACAAGAGTTATTTGGGTCTGGACCTAAATAATATTTTGGGGATTAAAGGTAATTGGATCACCAGTTCTACTCTCAATACCCAAGAAATCATCATCAAGATCAATTTGATGAAAAATGGTGGTGCCCATTGCACTTGGGACACCACCAAAGGAGAAATTTAGAAACTGGGATCTTGTCTAGTGAACTGTGCCACCACTTTGCACTGGAAAATATATATTTTTTCTTTGTGTTTGAACGTGTCTTTGCAGAGGTGGAGGTGGCATATTATTTATTTTAGGATAAGGAACTACAAAATTTAAATTTGAAAACATAAGAATTCATTTTTTAATAAATTTAGTAGAAAAGTAAAAGTTTTAAGTAACTGATATTAAAAATGTAGATTACACTTACCAGGCTAGGTATGTCTAGGGGTAGTTGTTTCTTCCACTATCAGTGGTTACATCCTTGTACAACTCATTGGTTCAACATTATGTCAGGAATTTTCATGAGTACTATCAAATGAATCTATAAATATGTTGTAAGAATTAAAATTATCCAGAGTGGATAGTTGATTAATAAAAAATTAAATAATTCATGTGTCATTACTTCATAAATCATAGCTTGAATGTACAATTATTATTATATAATGGTATTAATTCCTTGAATAATTGATGTAGTTGGTTGTAGCACTTGCAATTGAGTTGGTGTGAGAGAATTCCTCATGCGTTTTTGTCTTGAAATACGAGGTGGAGATACTTGTGCATCCATATAAGAATATATATAATCCTCAGGACCTTGATGATCTCTTAGTGCAGCTTATCTTCTTGATTTTGATACAAGTGCTTTCTTCTGAAACAAAATTGAAAATTAGCTAAATTTTGTAAATAAATGAATGATTTTTTTTTGCACAAATGACAAATTGAAACTTTAAACTTACCTCTTGCTCATCATTGGAAAGGAAACGTACTATCATTCTTTCATCAATTGCAGTAGGAATATTAGCATCAGAGTTAAAATTATGATAAGATTCATAATATAACAAAAGTATATAATTACAACATGACAATGTTGCACCCTCATTGCAAATAGTATGTGTCAAATCATTTCATATCAAATTTGATATATTTGTAAACCAATCAAACTGTTGGAAACGTAGGGAATGTAGGATGTAAAATACAACCCAGTATGGTATGTTCAATGATCGACCTTACAAGACTATCCTAGTGTGAAAAAGTTCTATCATGGCCTATGAAAAGTGTGTTGAACATCCTGAATAGATAAGCCTTGTCTTGATTTATAGATGTTATCAATACCTACACATTTGACATTGAGAAAAAAAATCTTTATTCATGTTATGAGGTTATTAATATTACGAAATTAAAACTCTAAATAATGAAAAGGAGATTGTTATCTTTGACTTGTATGCAAAAGTGGGACTCAAGATAATTTTTTTCCTCATCTAAGAGAAATGCTTTTATTTTCACTGGGCTGACATTTTTGTATGGAATCTGAGTTAAGTGATGTATATCTTTTGGAGATGTACTAAAAGAAAACTATCGTGACAGAAGGTTCACTTCGAATACGTATCTGGATTTGTTAAAATTGGATAAAATAAACTACAGTAAACTGGTGGCAATGTTGTATTGTGACATGTAAATTATTCCTCGAAAACAACATTTGTCGACCGACTCACTAAATGTGTCCTTTAGGGTCATAAATGTACAAATTTGGGAGAACATAATTTTTTTGTAGTTTATCCTGCAAATGTGAACAAGTCTAGAAGTTAGAGGATGTTAAATGGGTAACCAATTGTGGTACTCTGGATTGGAGTTATCTTGAAATGGATTATAGTCTGTACCATATAAGTGTAGAGTTAATCATGAAAGTGGATTCAATAAATTTGAGCTGCGGGAGTAAGGATGTTGGACTATGGGATTGGAGCTGGAGTTAGGAGACACAAGAAAATAAAAGGGGTTGTGATATATATAGGCAGATTCGAAGGGGTAATAAGAAGGTAACCAACATGTGGTGGTATGATGCATGGGTGACCGGATGAACAGGGAGTAATCATGCTGAGCACGCAACTACTTGGCTATATGCACAAGTGTCTTGTTGTATGTGTAGATGGGTGCTTACAGATGTAAACATTTGGCTACATATGCAGTCGTTTGGTTGCATATGTAACTGGGTAGATCTATGTGCAGCCAGGCATCGACATCTGCAACCATTTAGTTGCATATGTAGCTACCTGATTACATATGTAGTCGGGAAACTACATATGTAGCCAGACACCTGCAAATATAGATGCCTAATTAAGCATGCAACCAGGCCTATGCATATAATTGTCACCTGTAAACACATGCATCTGCCCAGTTGTAAATGTAACTATGCATCTAATTGTGCAACTAGGTGAATGTACAGATTAATCTACTTGTCGACATTTTTATTGCATGTGCGTCATGTCGCTTTATTAGGCGTTTGCAGCTGGGTGACTCTATGGTTTCCTATCTTTTTCCCCTTTTCCTGTGAATTTGTTTTGTGGAATATTCACCATTTTTTGAAATCCCATTTCAAAGATTATCCAAAAATTCTATATAAATTTTTAGAGGGGGTTCTTAAATTGAACCCTACTTCAGGCTTCTTTCCCTCATAAGAAAGTCCAAGATCTAAAGAAAAAAGTATCCTTCCTAAACAATGGAGCCCTCCAAATCTTAAGGACAACTCTGAATATGATTCAGACGTTCAAGAAGTCTAAGTAACAGCTCCATTGACTGCTTCTCAGTCTATTGGTGTTGAATGTATTGAGGTGGGTAACCCTTGGTTCATCCTCCCTCTTTGGAGAAATGTATTTTACGGATCAATATACCTCATGAATTAGATCACTCTGGCTTGGATATGGATGGCCCCTTTCTCTGGAAAAGGAGTTATAGATCTCCTCTCCTTTGAATTTTTTTGAATCCAATCCTCTTGGTTTAAAGGAACATTCACTTGGAAATTGGCAGTTAGTGCGTTCAAAGAAGGGGAAAAAGGTAAGCGATGAATTTTGTTTCCCTATTCTTTCCTTTCCTTCTGCAGCTTTACTTGTGGTTTCCTCCTTGGATGCTTCTACCTCTTTGTCTTACAACTTATTTTTGGCTTCATATCCTCTCTCCCCTAGGTTGTTCCTCCTTACTACATCTTCTTGTAGATGCGTGTGGAATTGCTTCTTTTTTTTGTGCGTTTCTTCGTTGCTACAACTGTGACTGGATTAGCTTCTCCTTGTCCTCTCTTGTATTTATTTTCTCTTTTCCCCTTTGTGCTTTTTTATAGGACTCTTTGGGTGGTCCTTTTGGGTTCCTTGTAACTATGAGTTAAGGTTCCTCTCTTTCCTCTTCATTGTACAAGGATGTGGGTCCTTTCAAAACCCTCATTTTTACCCTTTTCCACAAAAAACATAAATATAAAAATGAAGTGGTGAACAATAGAAAATTACAAAAAAATCCTTCCTTATATCCACTTGATAAGATTTTATACCTTACATATATTTTAGTAATTCCATTAAAAAGCCTATATATGGGTAAGTGCACAAAGATAGGGGTCCAAAAGGGGGTTAAAAAAGGGACACCTTTTTTTCCTGAAATCAGCAAAACTTGAACTTCATCGAATAATTCAGCATGCCTATGCTCAAAATTTGACAAAGTGTTAAGAATAAGTACTGCAGATCTCATAATCTAGTTCCTTAAATACTATTTTTTTTTTTTTGAAAATGGTTGAGATTAAGAGGCTCAAATGTGGTGCACACACAAAGTATTTCTATTTTCTGTGTAAAAAAGATAGAACCTATTATGTGTGTGCCCCCCATTTATTAATTTGTATACTTTTTTTTCAAATCCCTTTGGTAGAAAGTTAGCTAAGACCATGTATGAGATTCCACTGAATTTTCATAACTATCTATTAATTTTAAAATTGCACATATCTTGAAAGTGAAATATTTGTGAGTGCACCCCTATAACTTTGATATAAAAAGTTGATTTATTATTTTTTTAGTGCATGTAGAATGGAGTTTAGAAAAAACCACTTTTTTTTACTTTAGATGAAAAAATCATAAATTGTGCACCAAAATGTATGCATAGGTTTTTGCAAGAAAACAAGGTACTAGTAAAAGAAATTATGGATGAAATCTTTAAACTAATCATATTTTAGAAAGAATTATATCATCATCAAGGTAAAAACAAGCTTGACATTGTAGGATAATTTATTTTTCAAGGTTATGTTTTAATGCATGAGATATTGGGGTGCACACAAGAATTTTTGATGTTTTCTGTCAAACACAATTTTAATCACGCAATACACAATCAAAACCTCTGGTTTTGAAATCCAAGCCTTTGGATTGGGTATTCCAAACCCAAAAATGATAAAACGTGATCATGTTATTACACGCTCGTGTTATAACACACTCGTGTTCTTGTTTCTAATGAAAAATATGTCCATTTGGGAGGGATACCGTGGGAAAACATATAGAAAAGCATAACATGGGCACGGTATAATGCTAGCGCGTTATAACGTGAGCATGTTTCATCTTGGTAAACCTGAACCGTAACACGATCACATTATAACATGACCTAGATTTCCCCTTTTCGTATTAGAGCATGATCAAGCCATAATGCGAGCGCGTTATGGCCAAAATGGCCAAAAAGTGGATTTGTATCTTCTTTTTAGCCCCCCATCTTTGTGCATACACCCATATATTTTATTTATTGCAGTTTTATGTCTAGAAAAATGGCCAATTAGTACATAGATTAATGAATCTAGAATCCTATTCCAAGAGTCTAATCACTTGCAAAAACACTATAACTAGTGGCCAAGCCAATAAAGGGTGTGCTATATACCCCTTGTTGGACACACATTTTGTGCCTCCTCAACTTTTATTAGGAATCTTTCACCATATTCCTACCTCTTTCACAATACTTGACGCTTTAGTCCAATATTTTCTATTAGAGGATCTTGAAGATCAATAATATATTTCTTATACATGTAGCTTTTCCCAATAATTTTCTCGATATAAATAACACTCAAGAGGTGGTTACAAATAAATATTGTGCCCCTTCATATAAAAATGGTTTTCATCAACAAATTCTTTTTATCCGCATAATTGGGTATACATGTACTGGATAGATTTTCCATTATTTCATTTAATTAATTCTTTATAGTCCACATACCCACATAAATCAAGGGTAATTATTTACTATCTCTTTATTTTTCATATATATATATATATATATATATATATATATATATAATTTTGATAATTACTAACCCATAGGCATTTAGCTATATAATAGTAAGGGTTTTGGTTGTTCACCTCAAATGGTTAATAGTTTGATGTACATGTGTTTTATAATTTTGAATATGGTAGGTAACAACAAAATATAGAGTGAAAGGTTTAATGGGAAACACTTCTTATGGAAACTCAAGATTGAGAATCTCTTGAAAGAAAGATGAATGGATCAATGCATCACAATCAATTTGTGTAGAATTAATAAAACTATAGTTGATAAGAAGGCCAAAAACTCTATTAGGTTGTGCTTTTTTTACAATGTTTCATTAAATGTCTCAAGTGAGAAATATACAGAGGATTTGTAATATAATGGTGTTAACAATCTGTTAACACATTAAGGTGAAGACAAAATATAAAGAATATTTTTTGTGAAATAAACAAACATATAACTTTATTACAGTGAAATATAATATTTGTGTTACAAGATTATGGCACGAAATTTCATTAGAGAAATATCTTAGATACAATATAATTTGTGTATGTCTTTTACTAATCTACATGCATCCCATAAATACTATTTCTAATAAAGCAAAATGTGTTACAAATATTATTAGTGCTTACATAAAATATTATATTGTTAGATATGAAGTCGTTGTAAAGATTATGAATAGAATTAGATGTGAAATGTACGAGGGAAAATAGTCATGAGAAAATAATAGTGGTTGTAACGACTCGCGAGAATAGGATTAGTTAAAAGATATAAGGGATATTCCTCATTCCACTCTAGTAGGGTTTTATTCTACTATAACTTTTTCTCCTGTATATGAATAATTAAGATGAGTTTATTGTGTGAAGGGAAGAAGAATTTTGAAGCGTTAATTTTGTATAAATCAAAACCAAAAAGCTTCATTTGCAATCAAATTTAAATGAATCCTATGTTTTTTTATGAGGTCTTGAGAGCGATATAAGGGAAATATTAGCATTTTTTTAGTTTCGTGAGACATGATGAGCATTTAGTTCCATCAGTTTTATAATAGGTTTATTATATGCACTTTAGATGAGTATTTTACAGATTGTTGCATTCAAGCATTCACAAACTGCATCACCTTTTATATTCGTGCTTATATTATAAGACCTCTCTTACCATGCATATGTCAAATCAATTTTAATTGGTTTATGGATCTATAGTGATTCAACTTTGCTTTGAAAGTGCGAATTGTGTCGTTACATCATCTCAAATCTTATGTACATATAAACTTCATATAATTTGAGATAAAGATAAAAGGAGGATTCATCCAAGAAAAGGAGCAAGCATGAGTGTCTATGAGATGTTTATGGAAGGCATGAAATAATACTCCCAGCTGAAAAATCTGTGTTAGAATGTTGGCATTCATGTAATTATCTATATATATTTCAGCCACACACACTCATATAAAATTTCCTCTCAGATCTACGTTCATCCCTCAACATGTCTACATGCTCTTTCATTCATGCTTATTGTAGGAAGTTTTAAAGTATTCATTCACATAAATTTGTTTGTAGAGGGGGATTAAGGCCTATGAAAACTAGGAAATTACTTATGGCACCAAAATTTAGGGGGGTGGTAAATTTTTTTATTTCACTATTGTGTTTATGAAGAGTTGATCAATTTATTAACCATATAAGCTAGTAACAATTACTGGCCAACCTTTCATATAAATTCAATTAATTTAATTCAATATAAAATAAAATTTATAAAATTTTATTAAGAGTATTATATTTAGGAGGCCTTAAATATTTCTGCAAGTGTCTTTGTGGCAAGATTCCTAAATTTAGTTCATACTCATGTATTTTCAGTTTTTGTATTGTTTTGAAGTCTTGCAAGTGTTTTGGGAGGAGAGAGATCAAGAAAGGTGAATATGTAAATAACCTAGAAAAAATAGTTGGGAAATATATAAGAAAAGGAGGATTATGATAGTCTATATGCTAGAGAATTAACTGTTGATTTTAGGCAGTAGTAGGTACAAAAATTTATTAGTATATTTTTCTTGGATGGTAGAGGCATAACATTTCAAGTAATATGATATTTGGTCATGTTTAATTGTTTTTTCTACTATAGATTATTTATTTATAGAAGTGTTAGCTTTAGTATTGTTTTGGGCACTCAAAACCCTTAATCTAGGCTTGTCTATTTAGCGTTAGACCACAATATTTAAGGATTTTGATCAAAAGTCAAACTCCAAATCTCCTACGAACAATTTGTGAATTGGTATCTGTTATTTTTATCCTATTTGCCTCAGTATTATTGTGAAATGGTGTTTTGATTTCAATTCATCTCTTATTTGGAGCTATATATATATATATATATATATATATATATATATATATATATATATATATATATATATATATATATATATATATATAGTCATAGTTCTAGTGAGCTACATTTGTGTACCCTACAATGAACATGGATAAGTCAAAATGCTTCAATGTATTACCAAATATATTGAGATAGTTAATGCAATCATGTTTTCCTTATCATGGCTCCATGTGGTAACGTGCTCTCCCTGGGGTGCATGCTTATGGCCCTAGATAGATCATATATACAAGTCTTATTCTGAGATAGACACTTATCTATAAATATTGATGTGTAAGTGTGCAAAGTGGTGGAAAGGGGAATTAAACCTAGATAAACTAGGCAACTACCTAGGGTGCTAACAATTTCTTTTATTGGAAAATAGTTTTTTGAAAGGGGTATACCCTTGTACAACATGACTCATAAGTAATATTTTAAAGAAACAAAATTAAAAAAGGAGATAAAACCCCAGACTAACAAAACATCACAACCGCATAAAGCAATTTTCCAAGATCATAGGCTAAAACCAACAACTCTACAATAAGACAACAACTAGTAGACAACAACAACACAAGAACAAAAGTTTCTTAGCAGCAGTACTACAGGACTACAACCCAAATGTAGTAATGAGAGCACCTAATAGGACAATGCTTATACCTTGTATGAGACAGTGGATGATTTGGATTTATTCTTTCATTTCTTTTTCTATTCCACCACTTTATATTTCTCATTTCCATCTTCCAGTGAGATTGGAAGAATAACTTCAATTGAATTGATAGGGATGCGACCCTTAGCAAGGGGTGTCGAATCACAATCTATCGCTAAATCAAAACCATGAGGATAAAGATCTTGAGGTTTCTTCTCTGTAGTTTTCATAAGCTCTTCCATGATGGGTAAGTCAGTTTGCAGGAATTTCACACACAGTTCTGAATGGGGGCTAATTTTCAAATTATCTGGTAGAGAATCTTTCCACCATGCAGGCTTTTACTTGTGTTTGGAATTTTCACATTCATTTGATGCCCTGTTTGGTAGGATCTTCAACATATGAAAGCTAGTCCTTCATAGTCTATCCTTAACACCCACTTCGTGTCACCTATTTGTAGGTGAATCTCTACTAGGAGGGATTGCAAGCTGTCAATATCTAAGAAAATTCTAGCATAAGTAGTATGTGTTTTATGGGAGGTTTTATCAATAAATTTCATAGAGGATCCAAGGGTATCTTCTATGGCAATGAGGAAAGATCTATTCCACAATAGTAGCGGAAGCCCTGGCAAATGGATCCTAATAGGGTAGGTATCAAAGGAGTATTTTAGGGGGTCAAAAGATGGATAGGCTTCAACATGAGTCCATGTTCTCCCCAAACCTAATATTTATTAAATATTAAATGCCTTTCCTCATGGGTTTCAAAAGAAACAATAAAATATGATTTAACAAATAGGTAGAGTTCAATCTTACCCGTTATATTCTCCCTCCATCATTGTGTGATCTAATCATGGAGTGAGAGAGTTTAGGCCAAAACTTAAGAAACCTACAAATGAGACCAAGATGGGATAGGCTTCCCTCTTCCTTTAGGACCTTCTACAGTAGAGGCATACTCCACACTTGCGGAGTATGTTCATGCAGAGGTGTGCATCATGGATCAACAGTGGGACTCCAAAGAGAAGTGGCATTGGACTTGGGGAGACCTTAGTGGTGTAAACATCCTTGGAAGAAAATTTCATATGGAATAGAACCATAGGGTGAGTTAGAGTGAGACTAGGATTTGGAGTTCAAAATTGAGGAGAAGTAACTCAAACGTAGGCTAGCCAAGATATGGTGAGCTCCTCAAACCTTACGAGAGGTGCAATGACACAGATGACTAGGGTGCTCACGTAGATGTATTATGAGGCATAGTGCATGCATGGATATGGAGTGGTAGCAGAAATAGACTCATGGAAGTGGATTCAGAGAATGGTTCACATGGTGTTATTCAACATGGTGGTATGAGTCAAGGACGTCATGGATTTAGTTGCAGTGTGGAGATTTGGCAACTAGGGTAGAAGACTCAGGTATGAGTCGATGCAGTTTGGATGCAGACGAGTATCTCTTAGAGAAGGAATAGTGATGTCAGAGGCCATGAAATTAGGGAAAGATCTATGTTGGGATCGAGCCGAGGGAAGAAGAGTAGCTCACCCACATGTGATGTGGTCTACAATGATGGAGAGCTTTGCAGTACTCCCCGTAGGGATATTTGGTGTTGGGACTTGGGTGATAGAACAGTTAACAGGTCGGGGTGAGTTGGAGACTCACACCTAGGAAGGCCTCACAGGGAATACTTCCCCTGCTGGTGCACGAAAAGTAACCGGCGCAGTAACTCAGGTAGACTTATGGATGGATGGCAGTAAGGGCATGTGATGTTCCTTAGCAACATTATGCAGAGTAGTTGGGTGTTCAAAAGTTGTCCGGCCAATGGAGTCGTAGACAGAGCTGGTTTAGTGATGGGTCAAGGAGGTAGGATTTGTGCATTCCCTTTGGTGGAATAAGAAGGCATATTAATATCTCCCAGTGGTTGTATGGGAAACCATGGTTTTTTGTGAGTGTTCTTTTGAAGCAGTTGTGTGGGAAGCTGTGAATGGTGTTTAAAGAGTTCATTTGTGTGCAAAGGAGAAGTTGTGGGGAATGGTAGTTGGTGTATTAAGGTGTAGTCTGGGACTACTAGAGTAGTTTAGTCCTCTGAGGAAAGAAAAAAAAGTAGCATCTCAGTGCCACGTGGTGGTTAGTTTCTTCTATTATGTGCTAGCCCTGCGACAACTAGTATCAGAGCTTTTGATGGATTGTTCTCTAGGATACTCAGTGCAATAGCTGGTATCAGAGCATTAGTAGTAGTGATAAGAATAGAAATTTGAAACATTAAAAACTAGAGAAATATAAAAATTCCTTATAAATTCTACCTCATAAGTATTATTGATTTTTTTTTCACGATTTTGTAGAGACCAATCTTCTTGTACTTCAACTTGTTATAGGTTCCTTTTGGAAACCTTTCCTTTCATAGATATACCATAACCAACTCACCAATTGTAAGTACCTTTCTCTGTCTGTGCACATCTGCTATTTCCTTATTTATCTTTACTATTCTGCATCTTCATCTGTACTTCTTCCTTTAATTGTTGTATATGTTTGGAAAATTCTTCTACATCATTACTGACTCTTCCATCAACTGGTAGTTTTACCAAATCTAACACCCCATTTGGATTAATCCCATACACAATTGAAAATGGAGACTTTCTTGTGGATCTGTTTATGGAACTGTTATATGCAAACTCATCTTGTGGTAATGCTAAGTCCCATTGTTTAGGCTTTTCCCCAATGATGCACCTTAACAGGTTTCCCAAACTCTGATTTACCACCTCTATTTGACCATCAGTCTAAGGATGATGGGCACTACTGAAATGTAGTTGAGTTACCAACTTTTTCCATAAAGTCCACCAAAAGTGACTTAAGAACCTTGTGTCCCTATCTAGAGTAATGGTTTTTGGAACACCATGCAAACGAACAAATTCTCTGAAAAATAAATCTGCTATTCCTATCGCATCACTTGTTTTCTTTCAGACAATAAAATGAACCATCTTAGAAAACCTATCAACAACCACAAAAATTGAGTCATTACCTTGTTATGTTTTTAGTAATCCCAAAACAAAATCCATACTTAGTTGTGTCCACAACCCTTTAGTAACAGGCAACGGTATATACAACCCTGTATTCTATGCATTTCCTTTCGACACTTGGAAAATTTGACACCTCTTCACATATCTTACCACATCTCTTTTCATCCTTGGCCAATAGTATTTCTCTTCTACCAAGGCTATCATCTTATCTTTACCAAAATTCCCAGCTAATCCTCCATTATGAAACTCCTTCACTATATTCTCTCTTATAGACCCAATTGGAATACATAGTTGGCATCCCTTGAATTGGTAGCCATCCTGTAAAAGTTACTCATCCTGTACATCTCCTGCATTGTTTGACAATGGAGGAATTAACCTTTCAACAATATCCTTGAAATCAGAATCAGAAGAATACAAACCCTTTATTTCTTTAAAACCCACCACCTCATTTTCCATAATGGTAAACAAAGTCACACACCTACTTAATGCATCTGCAACTATATTCTATTTTCTGGATTTATTTTTTAGCGAAAAAGTATAACCCTGCAAAAATGATACCCACTTTGCATTCCTACTATTCCAATTCTCTTGGGTATTTATATACTTTAGGGCTATGTGGTCTATAAATAACACAAACTCCTTAGGCACTAAGTAATGCCTCCAATGCCTTAATGCTTGTACAATTGTATAAAATTTCACATCATAAGTAGAGTAGTTTTTTCTTACCTCATTCAATTTCTCACTAAAGAAATCTACTGGCTTTCCACCTTGACTTAGAAAGGCACCAATACCCACATGTGAGGCATCACAATCAACCTCAAACACATTATCAAAATCTAGTAGTGCCAAAATGGGTGCCTCTGTCACCTTCTTCTTCAAGAACTGAAAACTATCCTCAGTTGCCTTTGTCCACAAAAAATCCCTTCCTTTTGTGTATTCTGTTATAAGTGCTATAATACTACTAATTTTTTTAATAAATTTTCTGTAAAATGTTGCTAGACCATGAAAGCTTCTTACCTCTGTTATACTTTGTGGAGTAGGCCATTCAATAATTGCTTTTATCTTTTCTGAGTCCATCTGTACCCCATCTGCTGAAATAATAAAGCCCAAGAATACCAAACTATCTTGCATAAATGTGCAGTTCTTCATATTTGCATAGATTTTTTCTTTCCTTAACACTTCAAATACCACCCTTATATGCCTCAAATATTCTTCTTTAGTTTTACTAAAGATCAAGATATCATCAAAATAAACCACAAAACACTTACCATTATAATCCCATAGCACGGTGTTCATCAGTCTCATAAAATTACCAGGTGCATTGGATAACCCAAATGGCATCACCATCCACTCATATAATCCATTTTCTATCTTGAATGTTGTTTTCCACTTGTCTCCTTCTCTGATCCGAATTTGATGATAACCACTTCAAAGATCAATCTTGGTGAAATACCTAGATCTAACAAGCACATCCATCATATCATCAAGGTGAGGTATTGGGAACATATATACTTGATTGTAATTTTATTGATTGCTCTGCTATCCATGCACATTCTCCATGTTCTATCCTTCTTTGGTGTTAATAAAGCTGGGATTGCACACAAACTCATGCTCTCCCTTACAACTCCCTTTCGCATGAGCTCTACCACTTGCCTATTCAACTCTACATGTAATGTCGGGATCATTGTATAAGCCACTTGATTTAGGATTGAATACCCTAGAATCAAATCAATATGGTGCTGAATATCTCTTTTGGGTGGGAATCCATCTGGTAGCTCATCAGGAATAACATCTAAAAATTATTCTATTAATTCTACTTTTTCTACTGGTATTTGTGCACTTGTATGTTCATCCTTATTTGTGACTAGTGCATAAAAAAAGCTTGTGGCCTTTGCCTCCTTCACGAATTCCTTTGTAGAAAGCATGTTTTCAGCCTTCCCCTCTTCTTGAAGAGGTAGAAAAACTATTTTTGTGCCATCCTTCCATAAAGTATAAGTATTTTTTCCCCCGTTATGAATAACTTTTCTATCAAATTGCCATGGTCTTCCTAGCAGCATATGACATGCATCCATAGGAATAACATCACACCAAATCTCATCCTTATAATTGTTCCCAATAGAAAATCTTATTAAAAATCTCTTATCAATAGTAACTTCATTACCCTTCTTAAACCATGCAATACGGTAAGGGTTAGGATTCTTCTCACAATGCAAACCCAATTTATCGACCATCTCATTTGAAACCATGTTCTCACAACTACCACCATTAATAAAAAAATTACATACCTTTCCTCCTGAAGTGCATCATGTTCTGAAAATATTTGTACACAGCCATGCATCCCCCTTGATCTCCTTTCTTGGAGCAATCATCGTCCTCTTGATCATCAGATTTTTTCCAACATCTAATGGAATTTCCAGGTCCTGTTCATCTTCTACTTGTTCAACTTCAACAAGATTTACTCTTGGAGCATCTCCTTGCCTCTTGTCATGTGTATAAATATGCGGGCATTCAAAAGTCCGATGCCCTTTTTCACCACATCTATAACAAAAAAATGGTCTTCATGGAGCATCCCATCCTCTATCACCAGCGTATCCTCTACCCCTAGAAAATCCTCTGCATCTTTTTTGACTTTGGAAATATGGTCTCGTATCCTCTTTCTTTTCCAATCCGCAAGATGATTCTCCCCTACCTTGGTTGAAACCAGCTCGTCCCCGAAAGGAAGATGAGGCCCCCTATTCATTCCAGGTGATCTCTTATAACTTTGATGATTTTGTTTTTCCTCAACCTTTAAGGCTAATTGATAGGAATCCTCCATGCTCTTAATCCTATGCATACTTATCTCATATTGAATAGAAAATTTTGATCCATTTACATACCTTGCAGCCATTTGTTGCTTAGTTTATTCATGCTCTACACAAATGGACAACTTGTAGAACTCATTTATGTATTCTTGCACTGTTTGTAAGTTTTGTCTGAGATTCTAAAACATTTTGTAAAGGGTTTGTGCATAATCAACAGGAAGAAATTTATCTTTCAACATCTTCTCCATCTTACTCCACATCCTAATTATTTCTTTCCCCTTTCTTGATCGCTCTTTCTGTAGGTGATAGCACCATAACATAGCGCAACCTTTCAATTTCATACATGTAAATTTACCTTCTTTTCCTCTGACATAGCCTTCCTCTCAAAAAAATTCCCCATGCTAGTCAACCAGTCTATCAACTCCTCTAGTTCTAGACTACCATCATACTCTAAAACATCAACTCTTATCCCATCATTCTTTCCTTCTAATTCTCAAAGCATCCTTTCTTTAAATGCTAATGGCGGTGCTTGCATTTACTCCTCTTCACAAACTTCTTCTTCATTTGTGTCATCTCCACCTTGATTTTCTCTTTGGGTTATCATTGCAACAAGTGCAACAACTTTCCTTTGTAGATCTTGCATATAGCTATTCATCTGGGCAATAATGCCTCCTCTTCCTCTTACTCTTCCTACAATTTTTTAAAAAGAATTCAAACCTACTATGACACCAGATAATGTAACCAAATTATGAACAAACTTGATATATTGCAAATAATATGAACTCCAAAAGAAAATAGATCTCCTTCTTTGTTATCGAATAATGAATTACAATGTTTAATAAATACAAAAACAACTCCCAACTCGAGTTGCCAAGAAAACTCTAACTAACTTGATTAAACCTATTCTAGGTGGCGGAAATTACTATTTTTAATAGTTTACTAGAATATACTATTCTTAGTAAGTTTGCATGCTTATTCGTACGAGCACAAAAATTTCCACGTATCTTCTAAATTCCTAAATTAGAGGAATTATCAAATTTCTAACTCATAATGCAACTAATAGAATAAAATTAACTAATGCCCAAAAATAGGAAAAAACCAAACTACAACTTAAATCCTAATTTTCAACCTCAAGATGGCGGATTTAAGGCCCGAAAATGTGCCGAAACTTGCCCCAACCGGTAGGGCCAATTGCCGCTGCATTTATCTCATGAAAACATGTGGTTTCAAAAAAATAGACTCAAATGGACACCCGAAGCTCAAGTTATGCCCTTGTCAAGTTCTTGCTAATTTTGGCGCATCAGTTTCCCTCTTCCTTCAGGACCTTCTGTAGTAGATCCTCTTCTATCTTCAGCACAAGAGTCATTTGTGATGGTGTTAGAGGCTTGTCAATATTCTATTCATTCTCCTTTTATTTGGAGACTATGACAACATATGATTTAGCTCCGCTTCCATGTTTCCCCTAGTTGAAGTTGTGAGATCTAAAAGTCTCTCCTTCAGATGTGTCATTACCTAGATCTGTAAGAGTATTTAGAAGAGGGGAAGGGGCATTTTTGTAGCCTTGATTCTCCATATTGGGTTCCTATTCTCCTCATTTATAGGTTTGGGTGGGTCAGAGCCTCAACATTTCCCATGTTTCACCATAAAAGTAAGCCTGATCCATGAAAAATATTCATCTATAGATTGTTGTGCATTCTTTCCTCCATCAATGAGTCCATAGTGTGAGTTTTCTAGGGCACAATTTAGTGTGTTTCCATAATCACTGCTGGAGATAAATTCTCCAGATATTTTTCCTCCTTTAAGACTAGTCGAGCCCATGCCTCTATTGATAATCACAACAGAGTGTGTGCCACCCATGTTTGCAAATTTTTCATCGCCTTAAGCAAGACTCTACTGACCGCCATAACTAGTCATGCTAGGGTTTGTGGATCCTAATCTCTTAGGTTTCTCCGAAGCCACTTTCATTTCCAATGTCTTTTAGGGTGCTAACAATTAGGGGGTACCTAAATCTAAATATTTTTGTTATTTTTAACTATTATTCAAACTCAATATTAATTTTTTTATGTGAAGTCTATATTAATTATCCCTTGTATTGCTATTATTATAAAGTAGTATAAATTCCATACATACACATAAAAAAGGTAGTATAATATTGTTACATCTATGCATATTCTTAAACTCATAAAATTTTGTTGGTATTGTTACCCATTCCCTAATGTAGCTCTAGATAATTCAAGTGTGTAATGTTTTTCAGAAAATTTTTATGTAGTTTTTATAATGTTACTAGTGTAGCTAGTAAAGGAGAGTATAATCGAAGGAAATAATTATATAATTGTCTATTCCCAATGTTTTTGGGGAAATGTCTCTTTCTATGGAGGAATTAGTAGGCTTGGTCCACATACCACTTTTCAAAAAACCATGGAAACTAACTCATATTTTTTACTACTTTGCAAACAAAAAGTGTTTTGGTAAGTTTCGAGTCACACAACCTACTTGATATAGGTAAATAAAAAAAAAAACCAACCTTGTATAAAGACATTGTATTTATCTCACTCTAAGCACCTCTTGTGATAAATTCCATCCACCCATGGATGATTACATGTCCTTATTTGATAATTTTATAGGATATTTTTATTCCTTTTGTATACCAATTTCAATAAATTAGTGACTTATTATGATCCTTGTGAAAATTTAAACTTATACAATATTGTATGTAGCTTTTATTTAATTGATAAGAAAATATTATTAACTAAAATTTTCAGAATGAAATCCACTTCAATTATTGCCTAGGGCACTCGTGACCTTTAATTTGGCTATGTGTGGACTATTAAATAGGAATTCATGCATAGAAGATATATCCTGGTCAAATATATTTAATTATATTTTATTGATTGGTATTTGTTTAAAAGATTATTTTTTAAGTTAATGCTCATTATAATGTCTATTATATTCAAATTAGGAATTGTTAATATTGTGTCTAATGTGTATTCAGCCATTTTTAATAATATAACATGTTAATGGGTGAACGCAAGTCTCTAGATGATTAATATGTTTGTAGTTTAATGCCAAATATTTTTTCAAGTAGTTTGTTTCAAAATAAAGTACTCTAATGACTTTTAGTCATCTTGTAAAATTTGTTTCTATTATAAAAGGGTCATTAAAAAAATTGTCTCACGAATGCATATTTGGTGTAATTTGACATCCAAATCAAATTTGTGGGGGGGGGGGGGGGGGGGGGGG
This sequence comes from Taxus chinensis, assembly GCA_019776745.2. Lineage (NCBI taxonomy): Eukaryota > Viridiplantae > Streptophyta > Pinopsida > Cupressales > Taxaceae > Taxus > Taxus chinensis. The sequence continues at coordinate 649,886,483 of CM034146.1, forward strand.
AGACATTCTAAAACCGAATCTGAAATTTAAATATGTTAATAAAATAACATCTTTTGGAGGATGGAGGCAACAAAGGAAGGTCGTCAATCTACGACCTCTCGTAAGATGCTAGCGATGGGACTGCACATCTATAGTATTAGTATTTTCATTTTCAATTATTCAAGGGTCATGTGTAAAAATAAAACATTGTAACTAATCTCCTACTGAAATTGGAAATAGGATAATGTGCAAACCATAGACATTGTAAACAATTGTATAGGAGGGCAAGTAACTAAAAAGATACTTTAATTCTGATACTTCTTCATCATTGTTGGAAGTGTGGTTAGCTTATGAAATAACATTGAATGGAAGTGAAAGCTAGATAATCTCTCATATGTAGGTGACCATTTTCAAAAAGATCTAGATAATAGTATGAAGAACATAAAATATTCATAGGCACATAATTCTATTTCCAGTTCTTTTGATGTCTTTTCTCCCAAATTTTGCACTAAGGGGGGAATGTTATTAATATTGCTAGTTCTTACATTAAATATTATATTGTTAGATATAAATTCATTGTAAAGACTTATGGATATAGTTAGATGTTAAATAATATTATTTGTATGAGGAAAAATAGTCATGATAAAATAATAGTGTTTGTAACCACTCACAAGAATAGGAATAGTTGAGAAGTATTAGGGATATGCCTAATTTCACTTTAGTAGGATATGATTCTACTGTAATTGTATCTCCCGTATATGAATAATTAATACGAGTTTAATGTGTGAAGAGAAAAAGAATCTTGAAATATATATTTTGTACAAATCTAAATAAAAAAATTCAAATAAAACTTCTCATGCATGTGGAATTATTACAAATACCTCTTGGGAGGACTCATAAAGTGTATGGGTCCATAAAATTTATTAAAACATCATTATAAATAGGAAGGTAGGATGAAGGGTCTTAACATCCCCTTCCATATAATGATTTAGCCTCGAAGATGAAGATTAGAAAATTGTTTCTAAATTTTGAGAAGGGGATCCCAAATTGCTTCTTAGGTTGCATATCATGCCACTTTTTCAAAACCTCTCTAATGGACCTTTTGTGAAATTTTAATGAACACAAGTATCAAGAATTTATTCAGGCTCTAGAAGAATGGATCCTTCATTATTGATCTTAAGAAGTACTATTTGAAAGGTGAGAATTTCTCAAGGACCTTGTTTAAACATGAGACATGAAAGACAAGATGAACATGAGAGGAATGTGGAGGCTATGACTTATAGAAATTTAACATGATATTTTGCATAGTCGTATACGGTCCATAGAACCTAGAATAAAAGATTCTGAAATCATTTTTCCTTAAGGACTATTTGTAGAGTTATAATGATAGGAAAAACTATATCACTAGGTTGAAAGAATTGTTTAAAGTAGTGTTATTTTTCTATTGTTTCATGTAGTTTTTGGCCATATGGAGATTTTTGTGAAAAGTGCAAAGAATATTATCATGTGCACTAAGGGTGGTGTCAAATGTTAAAGCACATGAACTTACTAGATTACAAGAGATGATATGGTGGTGAATGGTTTTAAAATACTACGTATAAGGTAATTTTAGTGGATGTGTGAGACATTGTGTTGTACTACCGTTCAACAAAGGGTAACCAATTGACCCAATTTTATTATTACATAGAGGAAAAACATGTAAAAAATCCTTCTTGTCTTTCGTTGACTATTTTAATGTGACCATGTATCTGTGAGAGATAGCTAGAAAACTATTCAATTGTGTTCCTATTTTACATAATGACTCTATTAAAAGATGAATGGTGAAGGCTATGTCATAATGAAATATAATTGTTACACAAATGCCAAGGAGGAAAAATATGTGGTGAAGAAATGGTTGGGAAATTGCTGGATAGGTGTAAGGATGGGATAATGAAAAATACTGGTATATTTGGATAGATGATCCACCACTAATAGGATTATTGATTTATAACTAGATTTGTGGAAACCTTTATTAAGATCAGTGCAAAAATCTATCCAAATCCATAAAGCAATGATAAGTGGACGTAGTTAGTTAAAGGTTGGCAACATTTCACCTTTGTGACATAGGAAATTATAACATTATATAATAAACTTCTCGATATTATCTTTCATTCCATGTTAGAAAACATTTATTTGTATCCTCTCATATGTTTTACAGAATAAAAAATGGATGGTAGAGGGTGATACATGCATCTTGAGAAGAAATTTGTGGCATAATTAGGATTTAAGGACTAAGACCATGTTTCTTTTATACCATAAGAATGGCCGTGCCAAGAGTACTCTAGTTATGAGGCAGAATCCAAAATGAGCTATTGAATTAGGTATTGTGTAGCTAAATAATGTTCCAACTCTTACTGTATCTCTTATATCATATTAGCTACTATAATCGAGACACAACATATGGAATATCACTCCTCATATGTATCTGAGATTGCATTTGCAACCACATTTTATTGTTATTTCTTATCTGTGATCTCATAGTCATATCTCATGAGCTTGGTGATCCATTTTTACTAAGACGGGGAATAGAAATATTGTTAGAGGAAGTACATGAGACTATGGTGGTAAACTCTCATACATAAATTCTAGCATAATAAGTATGGCCACCACTTATTGAATGCATGTAGTGTGACTATCATTTCCTTGTCGCAGGTGGAAAACATCGAATTCCACCTAGAGAGGGCCTTGTTGATAAAAGTAATATGACATTATTATTAGAGGAGTACAAAATGAAGCCTATTTCCACAAGCATCAATTTCAATAATAAAGGTATTTGAGAAATTAATTACTTCCAAAACATATGTACTACACATAACCTATTCTAATACGTAAAAGGCATGTTCAATTGTGTTAATAGAGGAGAACACATTCTTTCTCAACATGGAGGTTGAGAGATTTGTAATTTTTCCATAGTCCTTTACAAATTTATGTTAGTATCCATTAAGACTAAATAATACATGAAGGCTCTCGAGTGTCTTTGATTTTGGCCAATTTTTCATGGAAAGGATTTTATCTGGGGTAAATCTAACACCTACTTTAGAGATAATATACCTGAGGTTCTCAATTTATTTTTAGGAAAAATAACACTTGCAAGGTTTTTAACATAACTTACTATCTGAGATAAGTTATAATGATAAGTTGAGGCGTTGTCAATGCTTGGCCCAAGTTTTTGCTGTAGATTAAGATGTCAACAACAAGTACTATTATCCAATTTTGCATCTTAGGAAAAATAGACAAATATGACCTTGCACGTAGAGGAGCTGATGGGGTTATTTCAGTCATGGAGGATTGCATTTTGGAGTTAGGGATGAAATTGTGAATTCTCCAATTTCAAACATTTCACCTCTCAGGTTGAACTCTGAAAATTAATTTTCGAGGAGTTTAACTTGCTCAAAACAGGTCCAAACTTCACCATTTGATAGATTCGGGGCTAATCTTCAAAAGGGTATTTTAAGATTTTTCAAAATTTTGATTTTCAAAATTTCAGAGTTTTTTGGATTTCAGAATTTTAGAGTTTTTAGGATTTTAGGATTTCAGAGATTTTGGGATTTTCAGGTTTCGGAATTTCAGGATTTTCGGTTATGGAATTTGTGAGTTTTCAGGATTTCAGGATTTCAGGTTTTGGGATTTCTAGATTTCAAGTTTCAATATTTTGGGTTTCGGGATTTCAGAATTTCTAGTTTCAGAATTTTGGAGTTTTCAATATTTCAAGATTTCAGGATTTTCAGAATTTCAAGATTTCAGGATTTTGGGTTTCAGGATTTTAGGATTTCAAATTTTAGGATTTCGGAACTCTCAAGCCCCAAAACATGAAAATCACACCTAAATGTCCAAAATTCTGAATTCTGAAAGTCTGAAATTTTAGACTTTTAGACTTCTAGGTTTTAGAATTTGAATCTCAGGCCATTTTGAGCAGTGAACAATAGATTGACTTCTGGAATAAAAAATTCCAAAAGTCTGAAATTTTGGGCCTTGGACTTTCGGAAATCTCAGGCCATCTTAAGAAATGAATAGATAGCTTGACTTACTGAAACAAAAATTTCTAAAAGTCTAAATTTCAGGATTTCATGGAGGTTGCATGCATTTCGGACTCTGAAAATGAAGAACTACAGTCCGCCATTTTTTAGGGATGTGAGGCTCCTCACCTAACCAAAATTATGAGCTATAGGCTTCTTTCTTGTACAATAAGTCATGGTACATGGAGGTATGCACTTTGTCATGGCTCCCATCACTATTGCAAGAAGAATTCAATGCATTTTGGAGGTGATTGAGGGAGGACTTATGGGTTTTTCTCATCTCCTTCTCTCTTTCTTCCTATATATTATAAGGAGGGGTTTTGTTTTCAAAAGGTTGGATGATTTTTCCTTGCACCCTCCCTTCCTCTCTAATCTACAAGTGAATTTTTGGAGTTCAAACCTCCCATTTCAAACTGTAATGCAAATTTGTGCCTCCTAGTCCATTGGAATGGACTGTATCAAATTATTGGAGCAATGAAAATAAGTCTGTGGATGATTTTAACCCTCTCTTATGTTCGTTGTATCTTCCTAATCTTTCTTTGCAATCCTATGGTTATCTGTGCATGGTGGTCTGTATTATACTTATAATGGTTTGTGTTTAATTGCAAAGTAGAGTGTTCAATATTCCTTTGGTGCATCACCTCTGTTAATTTAGGTTTATTTTCTTGCATCTTCTTAACCCTATCTCCTTGGCAAGTTAGAGTAGGTCTTCAGAGTAGATCCTCTGCAAATTTTATGTGTGCACCTAAATAGAGGAATAGGAACAAGGCCTATCATCCGAGAGATCATTTCTCAATTACAAAGTCCCACACCTTGGGAAAATACTCCATGTTATGTAATCACACTTAGAGTCTCAACCCATCGAGTTGTCAGACATTTAGGTGTGTTATGATTATGCATCAATAGTTTTGGTACATGCTCGATGGGACCAAGAGGTCATTCCACAAGCTTTGAAGGAATTTTCATCAAATTCAGACTTAGAAATTGTAAGTTCTCCAAGTTCAGACTTTTCACCTCTCAAGTCTGAACTCTGAAATTGATTTTTAGGGGTTTAACTTCCTCAAAATAGGTCCAAATTTCACCAGTTCATAGATCTGGAGCTAGTCTTCAAAAGGGTATTTTTAGTTTTTTGAAATTTTGAAGTTTTTTAAATTTTAGGTTTTGGAATTTCATGATTTCAGGTTTTGGGATTTCAGAATTTTAGGTCATGGGTTTTCCGAAGGATTTCGAGATTTTGGAATTTCAAGTTTTGGGTTTTCAAAACTTCAGGTTTCAGGATTTCAGAATTTTAGGTTTCGGGTTTTTAGAATTTCAAGTTTGGGAATTTTAGAATTTCAGGTTTCAGGCTTTTGGAACTTCGGGTTTCAAAATTTCAGAATTTTGGGAGTCTTGCATAATTTTAGGGTTTCGAGACTGTCATTCCAAATAAATTTTCAACCCCCAGAATATCAAATACACAGGTCCTTCATGGTTTATCATTTTTATTTTATCAAGTTTGGTGTGTAACTTGTCAAAACCTAGCCTTTAAAGGCTCATTTCCCAACACATCTAGAGACTCCGAAGGGATAGAATTCAGCGGTGTAGCAACACAGGTTGGCAAAGTACATGAGAAGAATTCAAACTAGGTCTGATACTCAAGAAGAGAGATTATTTATTTACCTATAATTATCACCAGGCAAAGGAAGAAGACCGCAAAGATCACCATCTCCACCTAACAAGACTTTGTCTACGCATCTCCACCTAGTAGACATTTTCTTCGATCAACAAGAGTTCTTCAAAAAATCAGGATGGTGCAACCCAATCCCTATGTCAACTTCACGGGCAATATCCCACTTACCCTAAATGCTCAAAATCTAGTTCTAATTGTGGCATTGAAGAACGTCCCATATTTCACTGGAGAGAAGCAAATAACTCCGATTGATCACATCCAAGACATTGCAAATGTCTGTGTAATTCATGAAATTAATGAAATGGATATTATGGTCAAGTTGTTAGCTTCATTTTTTAAAGGAAAAGCTTTACAATGGTTGAGGAGTCTCATAACTAGGGTCTATCTAAAATTGGGTTCATTTATGCACCGCACTCCATAATCAATTTGGGGAAAAGGGAGATAATTTGTCTTTATTGGAACAATTGACAGCTATTAAGAGGGCTCCTAATGAACAGTTGACCGATTTCAAGTTCGGATTCCAACAAAGATGGGACAGGATTCTGGTAGTTGTTACACCAACTATCCGAAAGAGAATTCCTCTATTTCTTGAAGGCTATAAATTCAGATATAGCCATGATGATACAATCAATGGGAGGTATAACCTTACCCGTAGCCTATAACATTACCATTAGAGATGAAAATTACTTGATTCAAGCTAGTAAGATAGCACCAAGGCCACCAATGCCTCTCTATCTAGATATGGGAGCTCCTACAACTAGTTAAATGCTCAGAATTGAATCCCATTCCGGCCCCTAGAAATCAAAGGAATAGTGAGGCTTCTACTTCTTCAAGCACTTCAAAAGTAATCTACAAGAGGTTATGAAACAACTACAAAACCTAGTAAATGAGCTAGTGAACTATCAAGAGACAACAAACTCAAAGTTCTAGTTTGTATCAACCTCAGATCTCAATATCAAGCTAGCCCCCCATATCTAGCAAAATAGACCACTAGCTGATGTTGGAAATCAAAACAAGAACCAAGGAAAACCTCAAGTTGCTAGGCCATTCCAACCATATGATTCAAATGCATAGCTTCAACATCGAGGGCCTTGGTTCTAACACAAAACAACATGGCACAGGACTACGACTGGTGTTACCCTTGCAATCTACCTCATAATCAATCAACATGTTTCAATGGTGCACTAAACCAGGCCTTGATGGTATAGACCATTGGTGTGTCCCAAGAACCAAGTCAAGAAGGAAATCAATAGCACGAAACTCAGCAAGAGGTACCTCTAACAGAAACCACATTGGTTAATTAGCACACAGAAGACTTTTGTGGAGTTAATCAACCTCCTCTTCAGGGTGTAGCACCAATACGGGATCAAAGAAGAGAAACATTTAGGAGGGAAAACCATATAATCCAATTGTTTCTCAGCCCACTCCTACACAAAAATGAGTTAGTAAACCAAATGCAGCCCCCAATGTGCAAAATCAGCCTAAAGCACCTATTGCAGTAGCACATGTGCCTGTTCAAGCACCAGAAAAGTTCACACCAAGTAAGGGGAAAAAAAAGGATAATGCATCCCCTTTCAACATTATTGATCAAATGAAGAAAACACATGTGAACATTTCCATGTGGGAGTCACTAGCGATCCCAAGAAAACAAGATTTGTTGCAAGTTGCAATGGCTAATTGGTCTACCTCAAATAGATTAGACCAGAGTCAAGAGAAAGTTCTCACTAATGCATTACAATAGGGTGGAAGTCAACCAAGTAAGAATTTGAAGCCTCCACCATTCTATGTTGTCATTAATTGTTGGAAACAACTTGGTACATAACTACTTGATAGATTCAGGTGCAAGTAGCTAAGTGATGCCGAAGCAAATAGCAAATCAATTGGGTCTAAAGTATGAGACAATACTGAGAGGAGTAGTACAACTGGATGGGACAAATAGTAGGAGAAGTTGGGGTCATCAAAGGGTTAATCTTAATAGTGCATGCCTTCCCAAATGTAACAGTTATGTAGGATGTATCTAGTATTGACTTACCTCCACTCTTTGCACTATGTTTGTCAAGAGATTTCACTACCAAAATTAGTGGATATCTATCTTTGGATTGGTCACACATGATCTTCAGGATAAGGCATGGAGATAAGGCTACAATCAAGTCAGAACCAATTGCAAACTTTCACATTAAGCCTCATGTGCCAAGTCCTATCAATGTAAATTGCTCAGTCTTCGACCAGGAAGAATGTTCAAATGATTTAGAAACTGGTACTAAGGTTGAGGGTATTCTAAATTTGACTTTAGATGAATGGGAAAATAAAAGGCATTCATTTGACCCATATAAAGAGATGGAATAATTTGAATTGGGTGTATATTGTGTACACAAATAATATTCCCCCATTCCTAACATCACCAAGCTAGAAAATAAGGATGAAAATGAAGTTTGGCAACTATTTTTGATGGTTCAAGAAGAAAACAAGGTGTTATAGGAGGTGCAATGTTATTTTCACCATAGAACATAAAGTATTATTCATCTTTTAGATTTTAGTTTGCATGTTCGAATAACACAGCTGAATATGAGGCTTTGGTTCATGGAGCTCATTGGGCTAGGAAAAGAGGCATAAAGAATTTCTAAGTATTTGATGATAGAAGCTAATCGTCAATCAAGTCAAGGGCAACATGCTGCAAAGAATGACCTACTCAAGAGCTACAAAAATAGGGTATGGGACCTAATTGATGACTTTGAAGCTTTCAACATTGTGTCCATACCCAGGAAGAAGAATGAAGTTTCAGATAGGCTTGCAGCAGTTGGAGCAACATTTGATGTGGTTGAAAGTATCAAAAGAGACAAGACAACCACATATCCATGTGATTATAAGGCCAAAAAATGCCAGATAAAAACACAAGCTGGCAGGTGTTTGAGAATGATCAACAGATCGTCAATTTCTTGTAAGAAGAGGCTGAATTCTCATCTAGGAATCAAGAAAAATTAGAGCAGCAGTACGGGGACCAAGTAGTGCAGTTGCGGATAAAACAAGCTTCCAAAGGGTTTGGTAACATTGGAGTCTATCTTCAATCCTAATGACTATTTTCGTAAAGAGAAAGCCAACATACAGGTCAAAGGAGAGGATTCAGAACCTATTTTTGTTGGGGAAGGAAAGACACTCCAAATTGGAAAGGTGGCCACTGAGCAAGAGAGATATGAGTTCACACAAATTTTCCAAGAGTTTCCAGACATCTTTTCACTTGGAGTTATGAGGACCTATGAGGATTCAATCCAAAGCTAGCACAACATACCATAGAACTGGATACAGATGCTAAGCCCATCAGGTAGAAGCAAAGACCAGTCAACCCACACATTGAGCCTCTTATGAAGAAAGAGCTAAACAAGATAATAGAGGTAAGCATTATATTTCCAATCAAGCACTCGAGCTGGGTTTCAAACTTTGTTCTGGTCAGGAAGAAGAATGGGGAAATCAGGTTGTGTGTGGACTTCTGAGACCTGAATATGGCATCTCTCAAAGACCAATATCCACTCCCTTCAATGGAAAAAATCTTGCAAGTGGTATCCAGACTCAGAAATATTTTCCCTCCTCGATGGCTACTTAGGGTATAATCAGATAATGGTAAAAGAAGACGACCAGTTCAAAATGGCTTTCACCACTAAGTAGGGCACCTATGCCTACAGGAAGATGCCATTTGGATTGTCTAATGTCAGAGCCACTTTCCAAAGAGTTATGGACATGGCATTCAGGGGTTTGATCAACAAAATAGTACTGATATATCTTGATGATATCACTGTGTTCTCCAAAAACGCAATGGATCACCTTTTTCATCTGAGACAGGTATTTCAAAGATGTAGGAGATTTGGGGTATCATTAAATCCCAAAAAATGCATATTCCTTGCTCACGAAGGCAAGCTCCTAGGCCATATTGTGTCAAAGGAAGGATTGATGATTGACCATGAAAGATTTGAAGAAATTCAAGCATTTCCCTTGCCAAGTCATAAGAAGGCTCTTCAGAGCTTTCTAGGAAGAATCAATTTTTCTGCAGGTTTGTGCCAAATTTTTCCACTCTTGCGAAGCCAATAACATTGATGTTGAAGAAGAGCATGGACATTTAGGTGGATAACTGAGGGAAAAGAAATTTTTGAAGCCATCAAAGAAGCCATATCCCAAGCTCCAACTCTCGTCAATCCAAACTTCTCCAAGGACTTCATGCTTTATGCCTTTGGTGGTGGGGACACAATTTCTGCAATCCTAGTGCAACAAAACAAAGAGGGATCTAAACAACCAGTTTCCTTCTTCAGTCAAATTTTGGAGGACTATGAAGTGAGATACTCCTTCATCGAAAAGCATGTCCTTGGAGTGATCAGGAGTTTGAAGAAGTTCAAGCACCTAGTTTCAAATAACAAGATCCAATTGCTAGTCTCTCATGCAGGAGTCAAGGACTTCCTTTTGAACAAAGATCTGAATGAGAAACATGTAGGATGGATCACTCGTGTCATGGAATATGAAATTGAAATTAAGGTCACTAAGCTGGTATGTGGAAAGGGGTTATGTGAACAACTATCCTCGAGTCAACAAGTTGATGGAAGCAATGGAAATGGATTTGTCCTTGTACTACGGGATGGTCAAGAACAAGCAAATGATAATGTTGCCTATCCCTTGTTGGACTCAAAATATGATACACTTCCTACAAACAGGCCTATGCCCTCCAGAAATGAGAAAAGAAAAGAGAAGATACTTCACATTACAAGCCATTCCATATGTGTTTGTTGATGGTGTCTTATTCAAGAAAGACATCAATGGTGTTCTACTGAGATGCATTGGAACATGTCAAATTAAAATGGTGTTACAAGACTTCCATGATGGAGAGGTTGGAGGTCATTTTTCCCCATAGGTAACACCTCTCAAGATAATGAAGGTGGGTTATTATTGGCCCATGGTGTTTAGTGACTGCTACACATGGATAAAAAAGTGCAAAAAATGTGCATTCTTCATAGAAAGGAAAGACTAACAACACTCCCATTGTACCCAATTTCAGTTGACCAACCATTCATGTAATGGGGATTGGACTTCATTGGGGTCATCAATCCAAACTCAAGCCAAGGCCATAAGTGGATTCTCACAGTAACAGACTATTTCACCAAATGGACTGAGGTAGTAGCACTCAAGGAAGAAAATGAGTCTAGCATACTAGACTTCTATGAAGGGATAGTGACTAGGTTCAGGTGTGCCGCCCACTATCATATCAGACAACGCATTGGATGTTCCTAGGTTCCAAGATCACAGAATGGGCTGTTAAGAATGGAATCTACTTGAGCACCTCTTTAAACTATTACCCACAGGGTAATGGGTAGGCATAGAGTCCATGAATAAGAATTTGCTAAGAATCATCAGAAGGACTCTAGATGAAAATCAAAGGACATGGCATACAAAGCTAAAATCAGCATTATGGGCTGACAGGATCACACCAAAGAGGTCAATGGGTAATTCTCCCTACAAGTTAGTCTATGGGAAAGAGGTAGTGTTGTATATATCATTAGAGCTACCCGCATTGGAGCTCATGAAGCAATTGGAGTTATTTGAGTTTGAACCAATGGAGGCTAGGTATGCAGAACTGATGGAATTAGAAGAAACTAAGAACATGTAGTTCAAACGATGGAGAAGGATTAGACATTAGTCAAAAGATGGTTTGAAAAGAAAGAAAAAGCAAGACCTTTCAGGAGGGGGATCTAGTTCTAAAGTGGGATGCAGATCGGGAAAAACCAGGAAGACATTCCAAGTTTTATGCCATTTAGAGTGGCCCCTACATTTTCATAGAATGTAAAAGTAGCAATTCCTTCCAATTGTCTACATTGGATGGAGAGGAGCTTCCGATTTCAGTTAACGAGATCTACCTTAAACATTGCTACTAAAAAGGAAAGGTTTCACCCTTGTAAATATTAGCCTAGGATTTTAATTCCTCTAAGTGCATATGCACATTTGTCTTATTGTAGTTTAGGTTTAATTTTCCTAAGTGCTTTGGCACAAGTTTTATTCCTCCTAGGTTGAATCATTGTGCAGTTCAATGTGCCTCCAAAGGTGAATGTTGTAGAAATCCATTTCAATAAACAGGTGAAAAGCTCTAGGTCAAGACAATTTTCTACTCTCACAAATCTCACCTTCAAGATTTTCTTATGAGAATTGAGAGTGCAAGCAATAGAACAGGTTTAGGATCAGCAAGTGCAAGTAGTTGGGGAGAAATTTCAAGAAAAGATATCAGTATCAAGCTATCATTCATGACTACATGCCCAATGGATACTTCAAGGTAAATGATATTTCACCTAGCAGGCAGGTGATCCCATGAGTCACCAAATTGTTATCTAATTTTACCTCTTAGGAAAAATAGACAAACATGACCTTACATGCAAAGGAGCCGACGGGGTTGTTTCAGTCAGAGGATTGCATTTTGGAGTTAAGCAACTGAAATTGCAAATTATCCAATTTCAGACTTTTCACCTCTCATGCTGAACTCCGAAATCAATTTTCAAAGAGGCTTAACTTGCTCAAAATAGGTCCAAATTTCAAGTTGATAGATTTGGGGCTAATTTTTCAAAGGGTATTTTTTATTTTTTAGAAATTTTGATTTTCAAAATGTTAGATTTTTTTCAATTTTAGAATTTCAGAGTTTTTGGGATTTTGGGATTTTGGGTTTCAAAATTTCAGAGTTTTTGGGATTTCAAGATTTTGGGTTTTAGGATTTCAGGATTTCAGGTTTCAGAATTTCAGAGTTTTTGGGATTTTAGGATTTCAGAGTTTTTGGAATTTTGAGATTCAGGATTTTGAGTTTCAGTATTTCATGTCTCAGGGTTTCAGAATTTCAGGTTTCACGATTTTGGGATTTCAGGTTTTAGAATTTCAGAGTTTTCAAGATTTCAGGATTTTGGGATTTTAGGTTTTAGGATTTTAGGTTTTAGAATTTTGGTGTTTTTGAGACTTCGAGATTTCAGGATTTCAGGTTTTAGAATTTCGGGATTTTAGGTTTCAGGATTTCGGGATTTCAGATTTTGGGATTTCAGGATTTTGAAACTCTCAAGCCCTAAAACATGAAAATAGTACTATAAATGTCTAAATTTTTGAATTCTGAAAGTTTGAAATTTCAGACTTTCAGGTTTAGGACTTTCAGAACTCTCAGGCCATTTTGAGTGGTGAATGTTAGCTTGACTTCCAAAACCAAAAATTCCTGAAAGTCTAAAATTTAAAACTTTTGAACTTTCAAGTTTCAGACTTTCGGAACTCTTAAACCAATTTGAGCAGTGAATAGTAGGTCAACTTCCAAAACTAAAATTTCTAAAAGTCTGAATTTTGGGATTTCAGAGGTTACGTGCATTTCAGACTCTAAAAATGAAGAAATGCAGTCCACTATTTTTGAGGGTATCAGGCTCCTTAGTTACCAAAATTATGAGGTATAGGCTTCCTTCTTGCATAGTAATGCATGGTACATGGAGGTATGGGATTTTTCATGGCTCCCATCACTATTGTAGGAGAATTCAATGCATTTTGGAGGTGGTTGAGGGATGATTTTAGGTTTTTCTCATCTCCTTCTCTCTTTCTTCGAATATATTGTAAGGAGGGGCATTTTTCTAAATGTTGGAAAATTTTTCCTTGCACCCTCCCTTCTTCTCTGATCTATAAGTGAATTTGTGGAGTTTCAAACCTCCCATTTCAAATTGTAATGCAAGTTTTTGCCTCTTGGCCATTGTAATGGATTGTATCAAATTATTGGAGAAATAAAATAAGTCTGTGGATGATTTCAAACCTCTCTTATGTTCATTGTATCTTCTTGATCTCTCATTACAATCCTTGGTTATCTATGTATGGTGGTTGTATTACATTTTTAATGGTTATGTGTTTAATTTTAAATCAGGTGTTCAACATTTCTTTGGTGCATCGACCTTTGTTAATTTAGGTTTATTTTCTTACATCTTCTTAACCATGTCTCTTTGGAAAGTTAGAGTAGGTCTTAGAGTAGATCCTTTGCAAATTGTATATGTGCACATGAAAAGAGGAATAGGAACTGGCCTTCATCCAGAGAGCTTTCTCAATTGCAAATTCCCACACTTTGGGAAAAGCTCCATGTTATGCAATTACACTGAGAGTCTCAACGCATTGAGTTGCAGACGTTTAAGGGTGATGTGATTACACATCAACAAGTACCAAAGATGAATTTATGAAGGAATGGCTGGAAGAGTTTATTCATTAGTCCTTGTAATCTTGAGGGGGCATTGGTATATCTAAAAGACATGACACAAAATTCATAGTGGTGATCATGAGTGTGGATGGTATTTTTATTAATATCCTTCTTGCTGATTCTAATATGGCTGGTACCCTAAATGTAGATCTAATTTGTGTAGAAATTAGGCACATGAAAAAAATAAATTAAATACTTTCAAATAAAACAGATTATTGCAAACTCAAATCAGCACTTTTGTGCCTATATTTCTTCTTCCTTGTCAGAGCTTCGACTCAATACAATCTCTCTGAATGCGTTATATTATATCTAAACACTTAAAATTGCCTCTAATAAATAGATGGCTTTCATCTAATAATAAAACACTCCAATATCCTAAAATTATCACATGCTTTTGTGTAATACAAAGCTTTTGATTTATTTTATTTTCGTAAAACTAGGAACTTCTATTTAAATATAACCTATGCATGAAAAGTGACTTGCTTTTTTTGTTTTAAATTTTTTTCCAAAAAACAAGGCGGGGGGACAAAATTAAAGTCTTTTTCTAACACTCCCCTTAATTTTTACCTTCCAAATTTTATTATTCTGGAGGCTCAGTGTGCACTCCTAGATTTGACATGTTCCTGATCACAAACTCCCAAACAACTTCTCAAATACTCAAAAAAATTCATTTCCCAAAGCTTTCGTAAAAATATCAGCAAAATGATCTTTGGATATGTAAAATTCAATACAAATTTCCTTTTTGTTAACCAAATCCATAATAAATTGATAGCTCGTGTCTATGTGCTTTCCTCCTCTTGTGGAAAACATGATTGTTGCATAATGCTATTATTGAATTGTTTTCACAAAAATATGTGTGGCATCCTTTTGATTTTTCCTCAAATCTTTCAACACTCTTCTCATCAAAACAGCCTGACATGCTACTCATGTTTCTACTACATAATTTACTTCTAGTGAAGATAGTGTCACTATGGGTTGTTTCTTCAATGAACATGAAAATACACATGTTTCAAAGTGAAAAGCATAGCCAAATGTAATCTTTCTATCATAAATACTTCCGGCACTATCAATATCTGTGTAACATATGAGTTTGAACTCATCTGATGTTGAATAGAAAACTCCATGATTCTTAGTTCCACATACGTACCTCAAAATCCTTTTTCAAACTTGCCAATGTGAATATTTTGGATATTTAATGAACCTTGAGATGAGGCTCAACATGATGCATAATACTTAGCCTTGTGTCTTTCAAATACTTGAGACTTCCAACTAGCATTTTTAACTATTTTCAATCTACAAATGATCCATTGCCATCTTTTCTTAGCTTCAAACCTACTACAATAGGTGTTGGCACTGGCTTGCAATTCAACATGTTAAATATTTTTAAAACATCATTAATATTCTTTTCTTGTGAAATAAAAACTCCAACTTCTGATTATTAAACTTCAATGTGCAAAAAAGAGTGCATAAGTCCTAGATATGTCATCTCAAATTCTTTCTTCATGGCTGATTTGAATGAATCTGTGGATAGATTTTCAGTGATGATTTAATCATTCATATAAACAAAAAATCAAAATTTTTACCTTACTCATTGATCTCGATGTATAAGGTAGACTCATTTTTGCTCCTACTGAAACCATTATGTATCAAATAATAATCAAACTTGTTATACCAAACTCTAGGTGCTTGTTTGGGACCATAGAGTTTTTTTCAACCTGTATATAATTCCTTCATGACCTTTAATCTCGTACCTTCTGGATGATTCACATAAACTTATTCTTTAAGAAAACCATTCAAGAATGTTGATTTTACATCCATCTTATAAATAGGCCATTTGTTTTGAGTTGCAATTGCTAAAACCATTCCTACCATGTCCAAATGTGCTACAGGTGCAAATTTCTCATTGTGATCTACTCCCTATTTATGTGAAAAACCTTTGGCAACTAACTTTGCTTTATGTTTCTGTACTTTACCATCAACAATATATTTGGTCTTATAGACCCACTTCAATCCTATCATGTCCTTTCTTTCTAGAAGATCTACAAATTCCCATGTTTGATTCTTGTCTATAATGTTTATCTCATCATCCATGGCTTGAACCCTAAATTAATTGTTTATAGCCTCTTCAAATTATACTTGATCTGTAACTTGAGAAAAGAAGGCAAAAACTAAAAAATCATTAGTTGTATCAACATTATAAATCTCACTAAGAGTCCGCATTTTCCACCAATTTTTCTCTATAGCGTGTATCTCATCATCCATGGATTGAACCTAATATTCTGTTTATAGCCTCTTAAAATTACACTAGATCTGCAACTTGAGAAAACAATGCAAAAACTAAAAAAACATTAGATGTATAAACATTGTAAATCTCACTAAGAGTCCTTGTTTTATGCCGATTCTTCTCTATAGAAAATATCTCATCATCCATGGCTTGAACCCAAAATTTATTATTTATAGCCTCTTCAAATTACATTGGATCTATAGCTTGAGAAAAAAATGTAAAAACTAAAAAAACATTAGTTGTATCAACATTATAAATCTCACTAAGAGTCCTCATTTTACATTGATTCTTCTGTATAGCGTCTAACTCATCATCCATGAATTGAACCAAAAATTCATTGTTTATAGCCTCTTCAAATTATACTAGATTTATAGATTCAGAAAACAATGTAAAAAATGAAAAATCATTAGTTGTATCAACATTATAAATCTCACTAAGAGTCCTCATTTTTCGCTACAAAGGGCTATCTCGTGATGGATTGTTTTGTACTAAAGGAGTTTCTTCTAGTGTTATTTGTGGTGTTTTTTGGATGGTTGAAGATGACTGAAATCTTGAAGATCTCTTAGATGTATATGGAGGTGTAGCTTGTGCTACAACTTGTGGTGCATGTCTAAGATTCGAAGAAGATATAATACCTTGCTGATATATGCTTTCATCTGCCATATCATCATGAGGAATACGTGCTGCTACACTGACTTTTTTTTTCAATAATTCCATCCCATGCCTCATTTTAACAAACTCTACATCTCTGTTGATTATGACCTTTTTGGTAATTGGATTAAACAACTTGTAAGCTTTTGTATTATCTGAACATCCAACAAATATGCACTTTTATCTATTGTAGTCTAACTTCTTCCTTACCTCATTAGGAACATGTGCATATGCCACACAACCAAAGTTTCTAAAATAAAAAACATTGTATTTCTTCTTAGTCCAAGCTTGTTGAGGAACCATGTTTCCAACAATTTTCATTGGACACATGTTTATGATGTAAACAATAGTTACTACTTCTTATTCCGAATACTCATTTGAAAGATGCTTTACCTTCATCATACTTCTCATCATATCCATAATGTTTCTATTATTTCTCTCTGCTACACCATTCTACTGCAATGTATATCTGGAAGTGAACTACTTTTGTATACCATGATATTTTTAAAAATTTAGAAAAACATTAGAAATATACTCACCTCCTCTATTTGTTCTCAGAACTTTGATGTAGTACCCACTTTGCTTTTCCACTAAATCCTTGAACTGCTGAAATATATCAAAAGCATTTGATTTATGTCTCAAAAAGTACACCCATGTCTTCCTTGTATAGTCATGAGTGAATGTCATAAAATATGAGCAACTTCCAATAAAAGTTGTTTGCATCGGTCCACATAAATCTGAGTGAAAAAATTGAAGTGGTGCACTTGTTCTTTTTATTTTACCAACTGGGAAGGACGCTCTGTGTTGCTTCCCCAAAATACAACCTTCACAAACTCTATCTAGTTTCTGAATCAAAGGAAAACCTTTTCACCATATATTTTTTATGTAATAAATTTTAAAACACAAAGTGTAAATGACCAAACCTAAGATGCGCCATAGCCACAATTTATTTTTTTCAAATAACTGAAATGCTGATTCAATCTCTTTAGCTCCAAACTGATCTGTACTATGAACTCCAGATGTGGCTGGTATAATATTCAAAGGAAAAATTATGTTTCTTGTCATTTTCACCTTTGGCAATCACCTGGGTACTTGAAGCTTTATCCACGATCATGCATTCACTATCTTCAATGTAAACTTTGTATCCCTTTATGTACCAAGTGACCAATACTCATAAGAGTATGCTTTAAACTTGCAACATAATAAACATCCTACATAATCTTATGCTCCCCCTTTTTTAGTTAGAATGTGGATTTTTTCCTTTTCCTTTTATAGTCATTATATTATTCCCAAGGGTAACTTCTATCTTTACTGACTCATCCAAATTAGAAAATAGATATAAGTTTCCTGACAAATGATTACTGTAACTAGAATCATAATACCACACATCACTAGGAATCTCTTGTGATAGATTACACTTAATAAGTGATGCTTCGGTAATCTTTGTGCATGCAATAAACATGAAGCTTGAAGTAGAGCTCCCAACCTGATTTCAATTCTACTTTTTTTGATCATACTATTTTCCCTGCATTCATAAGCATGGTGCTCATATCTCTTGCAATATGACACTTCACATGTAACTTATCATGTCTCTGACTTGAAAAAATGATTATGATTGTGCTCTTGAATATGTCCTCTTCCACTTGAGTTTGATGGAATAATGATGTGTTCTCTAGATGAACTTCTTTCCTCTGCCTCTAGGGCTTAGATTTCCTCTTCCTCTTCCATGATTTCCTGATACACTGTGATAAAAATTTTTGATCTACAACTACATGTTATATATTCAACCACTATTCATGATTTATAGTAGTAATGCGTGCAAGTCATCAATTGAAAATTGACTTAGATCCTTAGTTTCTTCAATAGCAACTACCAAGTGATCAAATTTTGTAGGCCAAAATTCTATGCAAATTTTCAATAATCCTTCTATCCTCAATAGTTTCACCATGAGATTTGATTTGATTGACTAAACCAACTACAAAATTAAAGAATGATTCTACGGAATTTGAATCTTTCATTTGACATATTTTCAAATTCTATATGAATTAACTGTAGCTTGGGCATCTTTTACTTCCTCTTTACCTTGATACGTAACTTGGAGAGTTTCCCACGTAATTTGTGCTTTACTGGCTACAACCACTTTGGGTAGGATGCTTTTATGCATGGCTTAATGAATGAAGAAAAGAGCTTTTCTGTCCCTCTTTCTTAATTCCTTCAAAGTGTATTTCTTTTCCTTTGAGAGTGCATTATATGTTGCTACATCTATAGGCTATGTGTACCCATTTCTCTATGATTTCCCACACATCTTAGGATTTGAATAGTCCCCTTCATGGTTAATGGCCAATATTTGTAATTCTCTCCTATAAATTATGGTGTCTACATATCAGATATATATAGCCATAACCTGTTGTTAATTATAAACCTGCTAAAAAAAATCCATGCTCTAATACCAATTTGTAAAAAATATGCACATCAAAATAACAACAAACAGAAATAAAATAAATAATTGCAAATAAAACAAATTATTGCAAACTCAGATCAACACTTCTATGCATATATTTCTTCTTCCTTGTCAGATCTTTTGCTGAATACATTATCTTTGATATATTGTGTAAATATCTAAAACTCTTACAATTTCCTCTAAAAGAATAGATGGATTTCATCTAACAATAAAACACTCCACTCTCCTAAAATTAGTACATGCTTTAGTGCAGATACAAAACTTTTTATTTAATTTGTGTTATTAGCATTTCCTAAAACTAGAAACTTCTATTTAAAAAATAACCTATGCATGAAAAGCGACTTTACTTTTTTTTTTTTTTTTTAACTTTTCCAAAAAATTAAAACGAGGGACAAAATTAAAGTCTTTTTCTAACAATTTGAAGAAAAACTAGTCTCTATGAAGCTCATCAAGAAGCTTATTGGTTATTGGAATAGGGACTTCATATTTAATAGTGATTTTCTTGAGTTTCAAATAATCAATAGAGAGTTTGCATGATCCACCCTTTTTGGAGACAAGAAAAATTGGTGATGAATAAGGGCTTGTAGTTGGATGAATAACTTCCTTCTTAAGTAATTCTTGTACGAGTTTTTCAATTTCAGTCTTCTACAAAAATGAGCACTAGTAGGGCCAAATAATGGGAGGGAACCTTCCATGAATTAGTTGGATGTGATGGTCCTTCAGCTATTAAGAGGGAAATACAACTGGCTTTGCAAATATTATAGCATGCTTATCAAAAACTTATTGTAAATCATTAGGGTTTGCAAAAGTTTAGGTTGAAGTTATTTGAATTGAACATAAAATGAGCAATGACTCCATGAGATATTTCCTTAAGAATATTTTCCATCCGATGTGAACTAATACTTCTAGTAGACCCAGGGGCGAGCCCTTATAAGGTGTGCTTCTACCGATTATCTAAGAATTACATCTAGAGTTGAGAGAAAAATTGACAAGATGGTCCAGACTCCAAGGGTATGTAACCACTAAGAATCAACAAATTTATGAAGTATAAGTAATTCAGCCTTCGAAATAAAAAGTTTATGATTTGAAGTCGTCATTGGAGTGAAAGAAGGTGAGTTGGAAGTCTTCATTGAAGTGAGACATTACTAAAAATAGGAAATGCAATCGTTTCACTCAATCGCAATCACTGTTAAAAAAATACTTCTGTACACCTTCCCTCCTCTGTGTGTAATCCTTTTCTTTTTTACACTATCCTAAAATACATGGTACTTATCTTCCTCATAAATTTCCATAGGTCACACCCTGTCTAGCAAGAAGTACTTTGAAATCCCCACAAACTCTGCACCAAGATTCTTCAAAATCGACAGGTGACACTGATGGGTATCAATATCACCAATAGTTGAGCAAGGTCCAAATTTTGATATAATGTCTTAAATACACAACACCTAATAGTTTTCATAAAAGTACCTAGTGATTAGTCATTTTTGATATGACAACATCCAATCCCGTCATGCTATGTAAGATTTGTCATTTTTAAATTTTCAATGTTCAACCATTATTACCCATGATCAAGTATGGGTCCCAATCAAAATGTAGTGTAACTCAAATTTACAATTTTAAATCAATTCAAAATATGTCTTTCCCTCCAATTCAACACTAAAAAAAAAAAAATTAAAAAAATATTGAACTATGTGTTGGTGAAAAAATCAGGATCTCATAGTATATTTAAATTGATTTGGTGGGCCCCTAACTTAGGGTGCACCACTACTAGGTCCTCTCCCCTAGGTTGATATTGCCAGAATACTTAGTAAGTAGTAGCGTGCAGGCTGCAGCACTTCCTGTGTTATACTTGACACCAGTTTGTATGTATTAGAACACAATTGGCTACTATGTAAAAATGGGAATGTTTCCCTCTTAGAGTCCTTCCCCACCTAGGTGAATTAATGAAAGAATGTAATAATGTTCTTCTTGAGTGTATTTTGAACTGTTTCTCTTATTAAAATTCTTCTTTATCTTCATTTCCTTTGTGAATCATGATGTTAGATTTTCTATTATGATTCTTGATTTTAAAGATACTTCAAATTAACAATTTCATTGTACACTTTTAGCCTTACGATATCATATTTGACTTGAAAGATGTTATAAGAAACATAATTCATGATATAATGCCATTTTATCTCTACCACTCCTAAAATATAAAATAAGCCTATTCTTTTTTTCTACTTTTTTATAGTTGACGTCCATCTGCCAATTTTACAATAAAATGATGCAAGCTGATCTAACATCAAGCCATCAATATTTTCATCTCCACTTGAGTTATACTCAATTCTATAATGCATTTCATCATAATCATAAATGCGATTCAATTCTTTGATATATTATTCTTCATTCCACCCAAGTTGCTTAGTCTATATAATTACCCTCTATTTTTTCTCCACAAATTTATTTCCTCATTGATGTATGGGAGCTCTTGTATGCTAGTGGACCCATTTATTCATGATCCACTTATTTTTTTGTTTCATCCATGTGTTCTTCCTCTTCAAGAATTTTTTCTCTACTAGGTCGTACTAGGCCATCGACGAGTCTCCATGGTTTTTTGTCTTCTTTAAATAAATTAGCATCCAAATCCTTATCACATCCCAATTCCATTACCCCTAAAATTTATGTTTCAATGACCATGAGTTCTAACTATTTTGCATACAGTAGGAAACCAATGTCACACTGACACCCTAAGATGCCTAAAACCTTCTTTCAAGGCTATGTTATGTAAATAAAATGTTTGATAATGATGAATCAAACACCTTAAGGGAGAAAAATTGATATGAATTCATATACTTGACTTGATCATAATTTAACTATACACCTATGTAATAAGATAAATATTTTTAGAGGAAAATTTATACTGGTAAATTTTCGTAAATTCGCGAATATTCAGGTTTTTAGATATTGGAAATGGTGAATATTTAGCAGTCAGATGTATTCCTACTTCGCTAGAAAATTTGGTTGACAGGAAATTAGTTAGTAGGTTAGTTCACCTAGTATAATTTACACATGTAAATGAACTTATGCATGTAATTTGCCAATGTTCTGAATACACCTTTTCCCATATTCACCTACGTATATTACTATACATATTTAGAGCATGTACTGTGTAGGTATAGAGCTATAATACATATACAACCGTCTAATCTTTTTGAAATATTTTCCACGGAAGCTGAACCACCCAATCCACCCCAACCTCTTACGGTCACTTTAAGCATTACCACCCAACCCAAAGCCATTCAAAAGAGTCGTCTACCAGAGCCATGCAATAGAGGCGGTGCAACTGTTAGTCGTCCATCAGAGTCATTCAAATCTTAGTTGTCCAACTCAAAGTCATCTAGCTCAAATCCATCTAATCAAAAGCCATCAAACACAAAAGCCACCAAAATAAAATCCATCCAACTATTGGTTGTCCAACTCAAAGCCCATCTGTGACTATCCTTGTTAGGCACCATTTCCATGGATTTGGGAAAGTAGGGTAAAAAGCTTGCTGCAAGTTCAAAAAAGAGCATCAAGACATTGTTTGGATATTTTGGAAACTCAAAAAAATGAATGATGTATCAAGATCTAAAGAAAATATAGCTATGTATTATCTACTAATTTATAGAATCCAAATTTTTATAATTATATTTTTCACTGTATGTTTCAAATACTCTTTACACTCTTGTTTTATTTTTTATTTAGTGTCATTTTATAATATAAATAATTAATACTATTTCTATTAAAATTTTAAATTAAGACATTTTTGAAACACTTTCACAAAATTATAATGTGTTTTCAAGATATCAATCTTGATGATCATTTTGGTTTTAATGATCCAATTAATCAAAAAATTCGTTCATTGGATGACATAGAACTAGGGAAAATATTCAACAATTTTTCATCCAACACCAATAGAGGAAGCTTTTATTCCAGTGTTTGTTTCTAGGAAAAGGAGACGTGAGGATAAAGTTATTATTGCTCGAGAAACTAGATGCACAAGTTGAAGTTTAAGAAAGTAAAAAAAAAACTATTAGAAGAAAAAGGACCAGCTAGACTATAAGAAGGAATTTCAAGTTTGACAAGGCACCAAAATATCCTTTTATTGAACCAGTAGAGATGAAAGAATAATAATGAGTGTTCCAATTCAATGTTGATGAAAAATATGTAGTTAGAAAAAATGAAAAGATCACACAAAGTAGCTCAAACTAGACACCATTGAAAAACACCGTGGGAAAATATATAATTCGCAAAAGCAAAAGGATGAGAGCATAGTAAGATCTCATAAATGGAAAGACTGCAAAAGAGTGCTTGCATATAAAATATGTAGAAGAATATGAAAAGGAATAATTTTTTTGAAAAATCTAAATAAAATGGTGGCACAATTGTTGCAAAATTGAGCAGCAGAGCTATGGAGACTGAAATGGATGCCAAAAGTATTCAATTTTCTACAACATTCAATATATTGAAAAAGGGAAGACCTATTTTAGATTTTTTAGAAAATAAAATTATGTATCAGGTAATTGGCTTAAATATGTTCCACAATCATATTGGTTAGATACCAGTGGCTGGGAAGTATAAAAATATCTTTCTCTGGTATAAAAGGAAGATCTCAAAGAGCCTATAAAAAATTCAAAGTTTATTTCCCTTTCAATTGATGAGGTTACAGCAGTGGACAATACCTCATGGGTTTGTATTCAATGTATACACATTATAAATGAGGTAAGAAATCATCATCTCTTAGTAGTTCATAAAATGAGGGAAAATTGTAATTTTGAAAACATTTATAAGCGAGTTTTTGTTAAGTTTGTAGGATATTTGTAGGTATGGATGATTTTTTCCATTGCATCAAAGTTAGTTTGTGTTGGAACAGATAGTGCAGCTGTAATATATAGGGGCTCAGAAATGGTCTTTTTTCATGATTACAGAAAATTGTTTCCCCTTATATGATTGCAATCCATTGCATAGATCATAGAATGGAAATGGCCTATAAAATTGTGAGCTATTTTGAAACTGTAGCCAAATTCGAGGAGCTAATATGAGATATGCATGCATATTACTCTAGTAGTCCCAAGAGATATTTAGAATTTCACAAAATTCTATTGGATTCATAGATGGGAAAAATATTTTCAAAGATGTAGATACCAGGTTGAGCTCAATGTATGAGCCTTCTTATAGAATATCCTTCATTGACAAGTTCTATGTACAAATATCACAAAGATGTGGATAAAGCTAAAGATTTATTATATTGTCAAATAGATAATGAAACTATTACTTACACTCTGTGGAATTTTGTCAATGTATAAGGAGGCTAAATGTTTTGACAAAACATGCACAGGTGCATTGCATTTACATAAGAGAATTTCATAAGAATAACAAAAAGTGTTTGTTTGAGTTTACATTGTTTATATGTATCAAATGATAGTTTTTAAGGGTGTTGTTTTTGAAAGCTGGAATGCATTAACAAAACCTTTAGAATGCAAGTTGCTTCTTAAAATTCAATATACATGATCATCTGTGTATAACAGAAAATGGAAAAGAAATACCACTTCATACTTTTCATAAAAGAGTAGATTTGGATGGGTCAGAGATGGAGGAAGTAAGAATGACACACATTTTATATGAAATAATATTATCTGAAACTCGAAATAAATTGAAAACAATTTAATTATCTTTATCTACAGAGATCTATGAAATATTTAAAAAGGATAAATTACTTGAAGTAATGAGAATGGTAAATCTACAATTTTGGGAATACACATGGAGGAATTCTTGAAACATCCTTCAATACTTTATTTATCAAATACATCACTGGGTATAATTAAACATTCCTGTGAGCATGAAAGAGATAAATGAAGTTTCTGGTTGAAGGTATTTTACATAAAAAAGTTGTTGAGTTCTCAGTCCCATGATTTTGCAACTACTATGCTAGAGCAATTTTCAATTTCTTTACAGAGCCAGATGAATATGGTTCCAGTAGAAGAATTTTGGAAGAAGATTTATTCTAGTAGTATTTTACAAGAGGGTTTTTGAGCGAGTATATTCAGCTATATGAAGTTTGTTAAACAATGATTCTGGGTTCTATTGAAGATGAGATGATATTTAGTGCATTTTCCTTTGTAAATCCAAAATTCTAAAACAGATATTAAATAGAAATTTAGAAATATGTCTGAGATTGTATGTATGTAATTACTCTGTGAAAAATTTCCCTTATGAGCGAGCACTTGCATTATGGAATTCAATCATAGAAAGAAGAGGATTCAGTAACATTGTGACTACTTTGGGGGATCCGAACACTTCTACAAAACATGCTTCTGATTCTTTAGAGTTCCAAGACACAAATGAATGGGTTTGCACTAGGATTGTTTCAGTTGCTAGATTTTTAATTTCTTGTATACATTATTGAGCTTACTGACATTGAACAATGATTTGATACTGATATATTTAATATTCATTAATGATAATCAATTGGTCCTAATAAACTTTTTTTATTTGTAAACAAATTTTTCATTTTTTATATTTTTCTTTAATAATAAATAAAGAATGATTTATTTAGCTCCATCTGTGTGAATTTTATATTAATGATTTATCTATGCACAAAACATAAATATTTTTCAAACATACACAAACTATGTGTCTCTAAACCATGCTTTATTGTTTACATCTCCAAATAGTACCATAAAAACATTCACAGTAAGCATAAATCCAATTACAAGTTTGCATATTAAATTGTTGAAAACATTTAATAAATGCAATACAACAGTTAATATAATTCTAATTCTAAAGTAGGCTTGTATTCGATTCTATCAAGAGGCAGAATAATTTATGACTTGACATGTTTGTTGTAAAGAATTGTTGGCCACTACATTTACAAAATTGTGGGGTTGTCAATGGTTTTCAAATATTTTGGTCAACTATTGTCATATAAGAATACATTAAGAGGGAATAATATTTTCTTCTTATGATTCTGAATCATATTTGTCCTTACATCTGCCACACAAAATAAAAAAAATTCGCTGGCCAACATCTTTTAATTCCTACACTTGTGTCGGAAATGTGACAACACACCTGTCATATGGTGGAAATAACTATTTTTTCCAATTTAATATTGCATGGCACAAGGAAGCTTGATATTTTTATTACATGCCTAGGGAATGTGCTTAGTTTGTATAGTGCTATCTTATAAAACTCCTAATTCTTACAAATATTGCGTTGTGGTATTGATATTTTAAAGAATATTATCCTGCTCCCTTGCAACATCTCTCGATGAAAAAAGTGATGGATCAACATATATTTTTTCCTTCAGTAAGATTTCTTGATCCATATGATGCTCCTTGATTATCCTTTTCAATGTATTATTATTTTTATTTAATACTACAAGTTTCTCCTTCAACTGCATAAATGAATTCAAGATTTTGTGGGCATTCTTCAGATGTGCTTCAAATATAGCTGTTTCTTTCTTTTAATTTTCATATTTTTCCTGCAAAACATAAATATAAATATATTAGTATATTAGATAATGTAATTTACCACGGCCTTCTATTTTTCTGTATTTGCAATTAAAACATGTTTTGTCTTTATCCCATTTGTTTGTAGTAATCTTGGAATTCATAATTAAGATTCTCCAACTTGTTTAACATTATGTCCATATAATATCATCTTCATAATCATTATTATATGAATTTGTGCTTGATTGATCTTTGTTTAGCAAAATGTTAAGGCTTTCCGGGTTGCTCTCTATGGTAGTGAACAATGAATTCCTTTGAGTGTGATTATGGTATCAGGTATTTATTTCTTTAATCAAAATTTTATCCCACCTTCTGCCAAGTTCGCACTAAATCCGCATCATACATTTAAACTTTTTAAATTGTGGCCCCATACTATCTGATACTATATTTTAGAATGCAAAATCTTTCTTTTGATCTTCTATGAGTGGAGTTTTACTTGTAGGAGAAAAATCCACTATTTGATGCACATCTTATTGTTTTTTTGGTTGAGGAGGTGTAGTAGATTGAATCATATCATGCGTGTAAAAATAGTTACCGATGTCTACATCCCCACTATTGAATCCTAAAAAATCACCATCAAGGTCGATGTTGTTCAAAACATTGGGTTCCTATTATACTGAAGAGACCACCTAGTGAAAATACAAGAAATTATGAGGTTACAGGATGTAATGTTTTTGAAGAGTCTACAGGAAACCTGTATATTCTTGCCTATAATTTTTCTTACTGCTTGGACTATATGTGTCGGAGGTTTTGGTGGCTCCTTCTTGGAATGTGTTGAGAAGGCCAATTAACTACTAGAAGAAAAACTACAAATTATTATAAAACTAATCATTATACCCCTTGGGATTTGTAAATACTAAATAAAATACTAAAAAATATATGCTAAATATTTTACATTACCTTGCATGCTCGAAGATTGAGACATGATGATCCAATCTTCGTACTGAGAATGAGTTTGATCTTGATCGTCAAACTTAGAACTTTCTGAAAACAATAAATATACAAATATACAAATATTATACTACTTACATAACATAGCTTGATCATGTTTCCTACTAGACTCTATTATGTTGAATTGGTTAAATTATATAAATAGTAAAGTTTATACCTATAGAGAAATGTGATGGTATAAAAGGTAGTTGTGATGGACCTATCAACCCCCTAGGCCATTTTTGATGAGGAACTTGTATTGGTGTTGATTCTGTTGAATCCATGTCAGAATCCGTAGAGACCCTCTGGAGGGGCTTTACCTCGAGTAATAGCCTCCTTATGAGACATTACAACTATAATTCTTCTCTGTAAAATATAATATTACAATTATTATTGAATTTAAAAATAATTTATGCGAAATCGTTATAGTGTGAAAAATTTATGTTGCCTATTCATTTTTTCATAAATTGCAATTGGAATTTGTTTGTGCTATAATTGGTGGAAAACTTCATGATAGAAAACAAGTAAATAATTGGATAGAAGAGAATAGAATCTTGGATTTATCAAAAGTAATTTTTCTCAGTTTGGTCTGAGGTTTGCAAAATTATAACACATCAAGAATAATAATAATGTAACCTAAAACAATAATGCCTTGATTCACTCATATTTAGTATGAATAGTACAAAATATATAGGCCAAAAAACTCCTATAATTAAGGAGTTTGGCTCAACTATACAACAACCACTTCTCTATTCTACGTGAGTTTGGTTTAAAAACCAAATCTCACTAAACACAACAATAATATGAGTTGTTATTGACAAATAATTTAAATTTAAATAATAATATTTACTATTCACCCATACAACACAAAATTATAATAATGGAGACACTAATAAACTCCTAACACTTCCCCCACCTTAATGTGCAAACATGGGGAAAAACATCATCTTCAACCAAGCAGCATGTCGCTCCGTAGCCTGCACATGGTCTCGATCCTCAACACTGACTGTGGGAACTACATCATCCATGAATAAGGACTGATCAACCTATTCAGGAGAATACACAAATTGGGGACCATTCAACCAATTCACATCAACCATCAAGTCAATCTAATCAAGAACACTTCCTGCAATAGTATCAATGGTACAAATCTCCATCATTATCATCATCACAGGGGAAACACACAAATTTTATATTGTACACAGGAACAGGGATGCTACATTCTATTCTTATTCATCACACAAAACAAAAGGTGTCACTAAAGCAGTATGTGCGACCTCTAAGGTAGTGACGAACTCGAGGATGATTGATTGTCCTCCTGCCTCCTGTTGCCTTCTATCCTCCAGTGTCATGTTTTGCTAACTCAACAAAATGTGAACATGAAGCATATTTGTTTCCAGGCATTGATTTTATTCTTATCTTCCCTCCTGTAATGTGCCACACTTTATTTTTTGGACGTTGGGTAACATTGAAAATGCATGTCCTGTAAGGTAATTTTTATATTTTTTTCACAATTTTGAAAATCTTGACTATTCTGACATTGGACAATAACACGGAAAATATCCTAAAAGACACCTAATTTTGATTAAGTTGACATAATATAATGACGCTTTTTCCAAACTTTACTTTAGAGTCTAACGGATACATATGACCACTATTTGACAACAATTGACTCTGTTACGTGACTCCTAACAATGGACATGATAAAAATGACAAAATGATGACTTGTTCGACATGACAAATGCAATGACTGAATTTTTTAACGGTGATGAATGAAAATACTATAATGGCATCATACAAAGACTATAGACTGATAAGATGTCAACTCTGACCTTGACACACAACCTATTTAAATTGATACAAATGATTAAAAAACTAACTATAGATCATTTGAATAAAACTTCAAAAGTTTTGACGACTTTAAAGATTAATGTAAGAATGATAAATACAAATTTGAGGGTATAATACGTAAATATGACTCCAAATTTACCTCTAATTACTAAGCTATCAGACCCAGGACACAAGATATAGAAGGAATATTCACCATTCGCACGTAAATGAAAAATTCACTGCACCAATTACTCGTATATAGATCCTCCACACAACGCATTCTATTCTGCTAAAAAAGAGAGGTCAATGAAAGATCCAATCTGTAGTGGCACGGGAATGTAATGAGACTTTCTTTGACTGGCCTCAATAATCTCCTTGTGATGCCATTCAATGCACTGATAAGGATATCGTGTTGTCTGTAAAGTCCACAATTCCTTTATTGAAATGCGTACATCCACTTTCAGAAATATGAATACAGTGGATTGAGCTATGGAACACATAGTAAATGTAAATGTCTTAGCTTGTTGGAATGTGATATTTTATAAAATAGCAGCGATGTCGTTGTGAGATCAAGATAAACAACTCTCCAAATATGGAGGATTGACTTATTGCCATGCGGGCACTACGAATGGAAAACAAGTGATCTGGATAAGTATTCCTTTACGAATGATAGGTGTTCTAAACGTATAGATTTAAAACATGTCCTTATGGTAGATAGAAAGACAATATTTTAGATCCATGCGACTCAAAAAATTATATGTATAACAGTTGGATGCGACTCAATGCATGGTGAATGCAAACTGTACAAGAGGAAAATAATATTTAATGCAAAGAAGATTCAAACCCGTTCAATTCCAAATAGAACATCATGTTGTTTGAGCCAGTCAATGTGGTGATGAATGGCCGTCTGGAGTTCTTTAGGCAGAATGGAAAAGGACGTTGACATTTTTTTCTTTAAATATCTTCCATCCTTAAGGGTGAAGCACCAAGGTGATTGCACCCTACAAATCAAATTGCTTCTTCATCATAGGAACACGATCAATTATATGCTCTGATACCAAATCTTGATTTTATTTGTGCTCTGTGAAATTATAACACAACAAGAATAATAATAATGTAACTTGAAATAATAACGCTCTGATTCATTCATATTCAATATGAATAGTACAAAATATATATGCCAATAAACTCCTATAATTAAGGAGTTTGCATCAACTATACAACAACCACTTCTCTATTCTACGTGAGTTTGGTTTAACAAACAAATATAACTAAACACAACAATAATGTGAGTTGTTATCGACAACTCATTTTTTACATTTACATAATAATATTTACTATTCACCCATACAACACAAATTTATAATAATGGAACACTAATAAATTTCTAACATTCGTACTACAGGCTTGGGTGACATATGTTATTATTTGATTGGACAAATATATGCAGCAATCAATTTTTTTCCCTCATAGTGCCTGTAATATATACGTAATTGCCCAAAATGGAATGTCTAAAGATTTGCATTGTATGTCAATCCTGGCATGAAAAAGTGATACAACTACAAGAAATAATTTGTTTGTAATACCTTGTATAACAAGGCCTATTTTTTAATTATTAACAAGAGATGTAACAAGATACAAGAAATGCTAGATGCTTGGGTAGTCAAGTAATATTAAGTAAACAAACAGTTGAAAATAAAATTTAACTTACCATTAACCTGCACATTATAATGAGACTCAAAAAATTTTTCCTTCATCTATAAGGACCACCTTTGTACTCACAAGTGGCTAGTTTTGGAATGGTAAGCTAGTTAAATGGTGAACATCTGTGGGATCTATTGTGAAAGAAACTGTACGATCCATGAGGAGAATGGAAAACTATCCCCGTTTTTGGTTGTAAGAGGTGAGTCGGTAATCAAGGACAGAAGTATCGGTTTAGAATTGGGGCATGTTGACAAGCCTTGTAAATTGTGCTTTTTGCAGCCATTCGTTTGGTGTGTCTTTCAAATTTATCAGCATTACAATTTGTGGGCACGTGAGATTTTTTGTATTAAAATTTGGGTGTAGGAGTAACTGTGGTACTGACCATTATTGAAATTTGCAAGAGAGGGAGAAAAGAAAGGTGCACGTAAGTTTGGTAGAAGATTCAAGAGGACAAAGTGATGGAAAAGTTCATGGAAAAGTGTAGAAATGAACCTCGTAGGGGTATATATAGGGAACTGAATGGTTTAAGGGACACATGACGACAAACAATTAGTTTAAAAGTTTGAGAAAAGTTCCTGAGGATACATACAAAATCCGCACGTCTATTGTCTTAGTGGTAGACTTTCCAACTAAAATTGATGCCTATTTAGTACAACCGTGCAACAAAGTGTGGCTAGTCATCCAACCTGGGATGGATGTCTGTCCATTATTTGTTGTTCAACCTTGGTTGGAAGGATGTCCATTATATACCATGTAATCTAGGTTGGACGACCATCCATTTTCTACCATCCAACCCAGGTTGGACGGAAAATAATGGGCAGTCGTCCAACCCAGGTTGGATGACAAATAATGGATGGTTGTCGATATTAGGTTAGATGATAGACAATAAACGGTCGTCAGAATTAGGTGGGGCGATAAACAATGGATGACCATCCCTCCTAAGTTAGATGGTAGACAATGGATGACCGTCCAACCAAAGGTGGACGATAGATAATAGGTGTCTGTATAACCCAAATCTTTTGAAAACCATCCAACTCCAACACTTGTCTAACCATACGAAAGCATAAAGAAAAACACCCTTTAAATTCTCATTTGTCGTGAATCACTTTTTTGGAGATTTATCATCATTTTGAAAGTGCATTTAGGATATTCACCACCCATTCTATTATAATTTTTCGGAGGGGGGGTATTAAAATGAACCTTGAAGGTTTTAATTGATGGACATTATGGGTTCTAAATTCCTTGATAAAGCATACTTTTGGTATAGAACTTAATGGTTTTTCTAAGACATAAATATTGGACTTGAGGCCTTATGGGATGCATTATATTTCTCTACCAACTATTAGCATAAGTGGTATTACATTTTATGCATGCATATGTGTATACACCCTTGTATGGATGAAAAATAATATCATACATTGGTATATATACATATGTTCCTTAAGAGTGCTTAAAAATATGACAAAAGAGGACTACTCATTTCTATTTATTTGTTTTATTGTATGGACTTAACATGAAAAATTGATTGTTGGGTATTGTCCTAAAGACAACTTGTTTAGCCAAATGCTTGGAAATTTGTGAAAAAGTGTTTATTAGTGCTTTGATATGAATTGTTTTCCCTAACCCTACTCATGAACATTGAGACATATGATTTATCTCTATCACAATTTCCTTGTGAATAGAGTGGCTTAAATGAATTTAATGCAAATATAGATTCTGGTCAACCAACAAAAAGTAAATCATACAAGATTTTATTTGGATGACCAATGTATAATTTAGGATCTTGTGCAAAATAAGTTGAAAATGAACTTTGTTCAAGGAAATAAAATTAAATAATGCTATATTTTATTTAGCTCACCCATACATGTTATAATATATTGCAATAACTAAGATGAAATGAAAGGATATTGATGTTATGATATTTTACTATAGATTTGACATGCTATTTTACCTTACCTTGTATAAAAGAAATAATTATGAAGTTTAAGAAAGTATCTTGTAATTTATTTTGAGAAGGAGGAAGAAAGGAAACACTTGACATCATGTGATATATAAGTTATGTCTTGTACTAAATTTCTTCATAAGAATGCAAAAAATTTCCTTTAATAAAAGGGATTTTCTCTCTTTCTCTCTCTCTCTTAGAAATTATGTAAATAGTAGGGTTGTTGACATAACTATTTATTGCAATGTAGATACTCACTTTGGTATTTCATGTCTTTCACAAACAAAAATTATACAATCCTTTTGCATTACCTAATCCTTGCTCAATTTGGCCAATTATGTTGTCCCTAGCTATATCTCAATCAGTCTTTCTTGTATGGATTTTTTTTAGTGTTGAATATTCCATTTTAGAAAAAATTGAAAAGGTGATTGTTTTAGAGCAGGTCAATGTCCTGTTTTCCTAAAATTTACAGTATATTTTTTTAGGGGTCGGCTTTGCCAACCCCTTGAAAACATCTCCTATATAAACCTAGGTGATTCCCTAGGTAGTATACTACTAACTTACTACTAGCTTACTGAGGTACCGACATATCAAGTGTTGTGAAATTGTAGGGAAGGTTGTTGATGTAGGATAAGAGGTTGTTGATGCACAAAAATAAGTTGTTGACGCATGACAGGAGGTTGTTGCAATGTGACAATCATACATTGTTGACTCATGACAGGAGGCTACAAACACACAATAGGGCATTTGCATTTTGTACTAGTGTGATAGTGAGTTTGTTGTCATTTAACAACAAGGTTACTATCATATGACTCAACCTTGTTATTGTTTGTCTTAAAAATTAGGTGAAAATGTTGCATACAAACCCCAAAAAATTTGCATGTTTTGCGAAAGGGGTTCTAGGGATATTCGCCAGGGATTTTCCATCTTCAATTTCTTAAAGGTCTTTTAAAATGAACCATTCATGCTTCCACAGAAAACATATTTGTTTGCATATTGGCCATATTAATTCATCAAATTAGGTTATACTCTCACATATTATAGTCCCAATTTTCAAATGACTAACACATGTATCTGGGACCATAACGCCCAGAAAGGGGCATAACATCCATACGCTTTGGGCCAACCTAGCCACTTTGGTCACTCTCTCCTGAAAATATATATATTTTTTAATTTGAATTTCTTTAGTACACTTCTAGTCATCTTTATCTAAGTTTTCCAAATCTATAATGCATACATAAGTAAGTTATTCATCTCTAATTAAGTACAACATACTATCTAATTTACTTGTAGTACTCTAATGAGAAAATACTAAAAATAATCATAAGAAACTCCACTCCAAGATCCTCTTGATCTTCATGGGTAAGTGCATGGAAATGGGGCACGAAAAGGTGGTCAAATGTGGATACATTTTTCTTAAAATTGCTAAAACATGTACTTAAACTAATAATTTGGCTTTCATATGCTCAAAATTTGAAAAAATGATAAGAATAAGTACCGTAGAGCTTGGAATATAATTTCTAAACTACTATTGATTTTTAAAAATGATGAATATTAAAAGGTTTAAATGTGGTGCGCACACAAAGTATGCCTATTTTTGTGTCAAAAAAGATAAAAGAAATCTATTGTGTGTGCAGCCCCCATTTGTTGAGTTTGATAAATTATTTTTCAAATCCCTTTAGTAGAAAGTTAGCTAAGACAATGTTGGAGGTCCCAATAGTTTTTCATTATTTTTGGATGAATGTCTAATTTATTATTAATTTTCAAAGTGCACATATCACGAAAATGAAATATTTGTGTGTACACCCCCATAACATTCAGAAAAAATTCATTTTTTTTGTTTTTTTAATGCGTGTAGAATGTTATTTAGGAAAAACCACTCTATTTTTAAATTTGGATTAAAAATTCATAAATTGTGCACCAAAACATGTGTATAGGTTTTCACAAGAAAATAAGGAACTAGTAATAGAAACTATGGATGAAAGCCTTAAACTAATCAGATTTTACAAAGATTTATATCGTCACCAAGGTAAAACCAAGCTTGACATCGTAGTATAATTTTTTTTTGAATATTATGTTATAATACATGAGATATTGGGTATGTATGTTTTTATGTCAAACACAAATTTATTCACATATTACACAGTTTAAACCTTAGGTTTGGATATCCAGGGAAAATCCAAGCCTATGGATTGGATATTTCAAACCCCAAGAAGATGAAAAATGAGTGTGCTATAATGCAAGTTCATTATAACGTGCTTGCATTCCTGTTTCCAATGTGGTATACGTGCTTTTGGGAGAGACATTTTTACTAAAATATATGGTTTAAGTATAAAATATTAATACTTTAAATTTATTTTAGTAAATATAAAAAATTAGGGTCACTCTACACCTTATGGAACTAGTCTCATAGCTCCATCAGTCACGGTTTAGAAGATATTTTTTTATATTCTAATATGGTCTATACATAAGTATTCTTCAGGATTTCAGCATTAAGCGTAAAACTTTTAGGGTTTAAATTGTACAATAAATGTCTATTTTGGGAAAAACATAGAGTCATTGTTTAGGTTTTGGGACCTTTTTGATTGTTTACTGACATTTGTAGGAGTTTTTGATGTGTCAACATTAGAATTTACAAACCTCACAACTCCCAAAGGTAGCGACAATTGATTGAATACATGGAATCATGAATTTTATTATTAAAACTATTATTCTTAATTATTTTAGGCTCAATGCACTAAATATATTCCTACAACTGTAAGAAATAACACACCTAAACATTTAAGTCCTTTAAGAGAAGTTTGAAAAGAGTAACTAGAATAATAGATGATATAGTGATAATAGGATAAACGAATGCAATGAAACATAAATTATAGGGGACATAACTTATGTTCACAAACTATCATAGATGATTGCATCAACAATGGTTCATGTAATTATGAATTGAAATATCTACCAATCAATTTTGACAATGGTTGATTCCTTTTTCTTAAAACTACTAATGTTGAGGGTCTTAAGGGGAAAGGTTAAAGTATGTTGAGATTTTGAATAGGTGCGTCATGAGTTATTTTTCTCATTGATGAAAAAATGGGGTAAGTAGAAACTAATATAAAATATGAATGGGTTGCGTCATGCTTTAAAAACTATAATAGGTGATTCTATCAGATGTGATGATGAAAATTTATATAATTTAAAAAGGAAAATGTGAATATTATTGAATCAATGGAGTAAGATTCATATTGGGTTCACAAAAGTTAGTTTACGCAAATGTCTAGTAAAAATAACAATACTCTGTCTATTACAAATGATAGGCAATTTTTCCATTCACAAAAAATCTTAGATGCAACTAACTCTTTCAAATAATGTTTAATACATAATAAATCACACATTCAAGCTCAATAACCTAATGTAACAAATTATATATCTCTCAACACACCAGTTACAAAATCCATTTAAGGGTTGATTCTAATGCTCATAATGCAATTAGGAATATAAGAACAATATAAAGGTTCTACTATCAATATGCAATACAAATACTAAGAACCTAACTAAATACTAAAAACTCTAAAATGTGCATAATTTTAAAAAACACAGCTCATGTGATACTAGTTAAATTCCATACATGTATTACATTCACCCCTAATAAAAATCATTAACCCATAGTATAAGCTTAAATTCATAGAAAGAAATTTTAGTGCATAACATATATAGGAGGAGGATATAAGTTTTAATTCATAGCAAGTAATTTTTAAAATATATATGCCAAAGTGATAAATAAAATAGAGAAAATATTCCATTTAGAAGACATCAATATATAATATTATAGGTCGTTCTATATAATACCAAGTGGCTTAGCTTGTTGATCAATGACATGGAATTTTTTTTCATGATCTTCTACGTCTTGTCTCCATTTGCGTGGACCATGTGCATTCTTCACCTGATGCAATTGTAACCCAGTAGCAACTATGTGATGGGTGTAATTATACACATTCTTATCTTGTTCATAATCAACAAAGTGAATCCCACTTTGGAGGGCTTTCACTTTTCCTAAATATGTTTCTTCCACTATAACCAAGCCCGTATAAAATGTTGTATTCTCACTTGTTATTTAACATGTTAGATTTGTTATCTCTTCCGTGAAACACAACAAGTAGTTGTCCACTTTATCAATATTATCTTCTTCTATAATGATTATAAATACAACACCTACAAGCAAATCATTGTACAAACAAGTTTTTGTGTTAGAATTAAATGCAAAGAAATATTCACTAATCTAAATACTATAATTTATATATCATAATTCAATGATCAAATATAGTCCTTTAACAAAAATTTGTTTAAAAAGTCCAGATATGTGACATCTTCCAAACTATCATCGTGATTTGATCCATACGAGTCATCTGAAACATAAGGAACTTGCTTCCACTCACCTACATACCTAGTTTTTTGACTATTTCCCTCTGAATATTATTTTTTCATGCATTCATAAAAAAAAAGAGAATAATATCTTGTACATATTGTCCAATTATTACTATCCACAATCATCACATAGTTGAAAGACCTAGAATTAGGAATCCTTTCACATCCATACATTGCCCTTCGATCAATATTGGATTAATCATGTTACAAAATCAATAAAGTTTAACAAACATCAAAATTTAGAAAAATAAATTTGTACATGTATGTAAACTTTTATGTGTAACTTGTAATCAATTTCACATCAAGATACATATGTTTTAAATGCATGCACATACCTCTTATCTCCCAAAACACTCTGTGTTGGCTTGAATCCTAAATTTTAAAATGTTTCTTATACCATTTAAAAGAGGTGTGGACATCAATCAGTCGATATCCCTCATAATCAAAGGTTTGTTTCTTTAGAGCATGTTTGATCTATGCACTTGCACCATCATGCTCTCCCTTCACACAACCACTCTAAAAAAAATCTGCGAATGACGTATTTTGTAATTACAATTATAGAGAATGAGTGCAAATAAAGGGTGTGAGGATTTGAAGTGTGATGTGTAACCATAAAACCAAATAAAATACTAATCTATCTATAATCCTAGTTGATGAAGATATCAAAAAACAAATCAAAACAATGCTACACAAAGTGGGTGTCATGTTCTTTGTCATCACTTATATAGAAGTGATATGCCTTCTTAATCACTCGCTTCACATCTTTGCTTTCAAACCCATCCAAATCCAATTTAGAATTCCTATAAAATACGTGAACGATGATGGTAACCTGATCAATATGATAATATTGATTTTGAATCTCTTTTTGATGAGAAAACGAGTAATTCTCAGAAAAATCAACCACAGACAATATGGAACCAATAGGGAATGTGTTTCTATTGGTCTTGAGTTGTGTAGTCTACCACTTTGCATAGTGAGAATGTTTGATGTATGGACTTATTAAAATTAAGACACTTTGCATGAATACAATAATGGGAATTTTCTCTTCTACCAATTCCAACTTTGTTGCATTCTTTCCAAGTTGTGTTGAATATTATATGTATTTGAACCTACAAAATCAATACATAATAGAAAAATTGTTATATTCATTTGTAATAAACATAAAAATCAAAATAAAATATTTACATCCAAATTTAAAATTCATTATATTTACTTTTTTTAGTAATCACCTCTTGCAAGTCACCATTTGAACTATTTCCAAGTCTTCATTTTTTTCTAGAAATATTTTGAAGTCCCCACACTTGTTCCAAAGACCTTTTATGTAATCCATATGACCGTCCACATGATCATTCGATATTCACTCACACATTTATGGGGAATTTTTAAGACCATTTTATGCTTCTCATAGCTTTCTATACACCTGAAAAAACATAGATTTTGAAATACATAAATTAAATCACATCTCATAAAGTAAAATTTAATCAAATTTCTATTAAGCCTATAAATGAAAGCACACCTCAATATATGTAATATCATTTTTTTATACTTGATTGTGATAATAGAACTCAACGTGATAACATAAACAACATGTTTCAAGGAATTTATCAGCTTGCAAATACCAAGGTTTCAAATTCTGAAATATTCTTTATCAAATCTTAACATCTAGATGTTCTTATGTAAACTTGATGTACATCTCATGTTGAGTTATTTTGAGCCAATTTTTTTATATTTCCATCATAGTTACTATGAGCTATCTTGTGTTTTAAACCATCCCTCACATTTGGAGAATGAGAAGTCCTCTCAGTCTAAAAATTAGAAACTATCTTCAAAATATAATCCTCAATTTTTCAGAACATGGATTTCTACACATTAGTGCCCAATTTTCTTCCATAGAAGAATTATGCAATATCATCCTCCTCTTTGCATACCTATTGATCGTATTTCTAAAAATATCTAAGACTTTAGCAAAAATGGTAACATAATGATTCTTTGTTTTGTCTTCACTTTCAATTGAAGTTAATAATTATCAATGAGAAATACTCTTATTAACAAACATAGTTTTTGTACACATTAAACTTACTCCTTTAGACACATTCGTAACAAATTCTTCTTCCGTATGTTGTGAGTTTTCAAGTCTAAAATCCACACCCAAAAATTCTAATGTTTCCTATAATTGGACAAACAAGAAATTGCACATAGCAAAAATGGAGGAGTTGATCCAAAAGGTTAAAGTAGGTCTGAGCTAGTTGCAGAGATTTCGGGAAAAGAAGAAGTCTGAAATCTAAAATTTTAGACTTCAGAGGTAGGCTAAGGTAGATTTCATGGACTCAAAAAGGAAAAAGGTTTTCGAAACTGGAAACTCCAAAAGTCCAAAATTTTGGACTTTCGGGTTTCAGGGTTTCAAAGTTTTCAAGCACGAAGTTGGAAAAATGGCCCAAAAAAGTTTGAAATCCCGAAGTCTGAAAGTATGAAATTTTAGAATTTTGAGTTTTGGGGTTTTGGGGATTTTTGGTGAGAAGGAACAGAACAGGGACCAAAAAAGTCTAAAATCCCAAAGTCCTAAAGTCCAAAAATTTCAAACTTTCAAGTTTCAAACTTTCAGAAGTCTCGGCGGGTTTTGAGCGGTGAACAATGACAAAAGGTCTGAAGACTCAATGTCTAAAATTTTTAATTATGAAACTCCAAAATTTTGAAATTTTGGAATT
Source organism: Taxus chinensis (assembly GCA_019776745.2). Lineage (NCBI taxonomy): Eukaryota > Viridiplantae > Streptophyta > Pinopsida > Cupressales > Taxaceae > Taxus > Taxus chinensis. Next base: position 649,926,865 of record CM034146.1, read on the forward strand.
TTAGGTTTCAGAATTTCGTAACTCTCAAGCCTGATAACATAAAAATAGCAGCTCAATGTCCAAAATCTTGAATTCTGAAAGTTCAAAATTTTAGACTTTCAGAATTTCATGTTTCAGAATTTCAGAACTCTCAAGAAAATTTTGTGGATGAACAATACCTCGAATTCTAAAACTGAAATGTCTAAAAGTTTGAATTTCAGGGGTCACATGATTTTCAGAATCTGAAGCAGGACAAAGCCAACCACCCACCAATTTTGCATAATGACACCTTAACCTTTATATGGCCATAACTTTTGACTGGGAGGTCGGATTTGCACAAGTGGGACTAAGTTATTGAAAATTAAGAAAAAGAGTCCACCATGTTTTAGTGTGTCAGGCTTCTCACCTACCACTATAATGAAGGTATGGGCTTCCATTCTTTCCTAACAAGGAACAATACATAGAGTCATGCGTTTTGCATTAGAACCCATCATTTTTGTAGAATAATTCAATTTATTTTAGGGTGGTTGAAGCAAGAATTCAGATTCTTATCTCTTTCTTCTCTCATTTTCCCTATATATTGTAAGGAGGGGAATTTTTGCAAATGGTTGAACATTTTGGTTTTGCACCCTCCCTTCTTCTCTTGTGTGCAAGTGAATTTGTGGAGTTAAAACCTCCCATCTAAACTGTAAATGCAATCTTTCCTCTTGGCCATTGTAATGCACTGTATCAAATATTTGGAGTAAAAATAAAAAGTCTTTGCATGGTTTTAAACCCTCTTTTTTTTATTTCATCTTCTGATCTCTCATTGCAATCCTGGTTATCTATGCATGGTGGTTGTATTTAATTTTTAATGGTTTGTGTTTAATGGCAAAGCAAGTGTTCAACATTACTTTGGTGTATCACCTTTGTTAGAATATGTTTAATTTCTTGCATCTTCCTAACCCCGTCTCCTTTGAAAGTTAGAGTATATTTTAGGATAGATCCTCTACAATATGAATGTGTGCATTTGAATAGAGGATTAGGAACCGAACTTGATCCAAAGAGATTTCCCTATTGCAATGTCCCACACTTTGGGAAAATCTCCATGTTATGTAATCACACTGAGAGTTTCAACCCATCGAGTTGCAAACATTCAGGGGTGCTTTGATTACGCATCAACAATTCCTTCATATCAACATGATTGAAGAATGTAAGCAACAAATGTTCTTTAACAACTGTAATCAAATTAATAGATTCACCATATATTCTCTATATTATTTTTTCTGTTTTCTTTTTTGATAGTGGATCTTGTTGGGAAAATTCTTTTAATTTTTTAAAATCCATCTTCAGCAATTGTTTGACATTTTTCTTGGGAAATAATTTCATAACTTATGTTATCAAATCAGCATATTCTTTCACATCACGAGTTCCGTTCATAACCACACTTTGTAAAAAAAATAGTGTACATGTGATTACACCATTCATGAATGACTTAAAATATATAAAAGCTTGTTTAGGAACATAATAGATTAATTTTATCTTTAGTAGAATCTTATTATCACATACATCCATATATCCTTTAGCTATTTTATTGGAATATAAAGTATCACGAAAAATAATTGACACGTCATGACAACATATCACATCAACATAACATCGTGGATACAATTTTGTGGAGGACACTTGTTAGGATACTTTAAAATACTTTCGCATACATAGTCTAAAGTCCAACTTTGCAAGTGATAGGATTGTTTCTTCTGGAAATATTCCATCACCAAATCCTATCTACCGGGTACCGAGCAATGCACATGTAGACCATACAACCGATCTAGACAAGATTCCATAATATTTGTAGACACCACAAAGTGTAATTTTTTGTACAAATGGATATAAAAAAGACTAATGAATGGAATGAGAGAACAATGAACTATATTTATACCAATTAATAGAAATTTTTTATAAACAAATTAACTGCAACTACGAAATAGTAACATATAAATCCATTCTAGAAAAAAAATATTTCAAAATACATTTTAATGTATAAACATCGAGATCAAATAACTAACAAATGAGATTACACATTTAAAGAAATTAGAAGATGCAAATGTCAAAATTTCAAATTTATTAAAGAGAATATTTTCCATAATCTCATAGTTCTTACATATCTATTTCTGCATGTATATGGTTTAAATTATTGCAAATACTTTAAGAATTTCATATAATCTAAATAATGTAATCTTCGTATTATTATTTTAAACTTTTGAATAGATTAAACCGAAATGTTATTACAACTAGAATTAATTTGGTGATGAAATGTAATCATTTTAGTACATTTTTTATGTAATAACACTAATTTTCACATCTACACATTGTATACTTAGTGCACAAATAAATAATGGACCACATATATTTTTTACCTGGAAATATTTACAGTCATGCATGTAATCATTTATATGTACTTATTTATGATGTGGAAATGTTATATATGATATTTTGAGTGGAATAATACACGTAGGGATAGGGGAAAGAAAAAGGTGTTAGTGCACATGCTACAAAAGTTGAGGAGGAAGGAGAAGAACTCAAGTGTTACAGAACTTTACTTTAAAAGAGAAAGTTAGATAATGGAAACAATATAATAAGGTTTAGTCCATAAGAGGTCTTTAAAATCATGAAGGATATAAGAGATAGATCATGTGTGATAGCATGGAAATAAATTTTATGAAAAATAGAAAATGAGGCATGCACAAAAGTGTGAAGGATCATATGGAAGACGTAAGAAAAAGAAAGTAAAGAATTTTTGGAATCCCCAAGAGTGTCTATGAACTAGAGTTTATTTTGAGAGTAAAAAGTGTAGACATTATGAGAAGGTTGAAAGGTTTGTTCTAGAACTCATCATGCATGTGTGAGTACTATGATCACACATTTCTTATCCAATGTGTGTAATGTAATAAAATCCATTTTAACATGTTATCTTGCATCAACTAAAAATATGATAGAATAGTTGAGAATAATTTCATCCTAGCTATATGTAATTAGTTTAGGGATGTAAGTGGTTTTAAGTATTTAATACATGCATAATCTTTTTTTTTTTTACATATTTATTTAAGTTTTTAAACTGCACATACTCTTGTGTGTGACATTTTATGGGTACCTTTGGATTATCCTCAATATTTTTTTGAATATAGAAAACCATTTTAAATATGGCACAACCATCAAAATTATGTCACAAAATCAAAAATCTTAAAGCATGTGTTGCATTATAAGAGACATTTCTAGAAGCTCATACTATAAGGGAAAGATCATATTAATACAAAAGCAGATATATTAGACCATGAAGTCATTAGAATTACACATGAAGAACTCTTAAAATATAGTATAACACACAAGGTTATTCTATGGTAAGAAGGGAGAGTTCATTTAAGTATTTATATCCAGATTATAATTGAGGATTGAAAAAAGTTAACCATATTTCAAATATGTTTATTGGGTTGACTTACATTGCATCACATTCAACTATGTTATGCATCCTTTGGGCTTATCTTCAAAATTTATTTTTTGTAACACATCTAGTTTCTTATGGGTATGATGCCTTAGGGATTCCATTATAAGTAGTTGATATTTTCTATATAAATACATCACTACATTTGTGAAGAGAAGTACAATCACAGAAAAATGGGGAGTATTTCAATTCACTTTTATTTATTGGAATTAATTTCTAGTTTATAAATCCCAAGAGTAATAAGATATATGTTCTTGCAAGGGGTATTATAATAAAATTTGCATGAAGATATGGGAAGGTCTAAGATAGATTGAATCATTGAGGCAATTTTTTTGTATAAGTGAGTGTTTTATCTCAAGCATCATGTGTTATATGACTGAATTATTAGTTGTCAACCTAGATTGTGTAACCTATTGATTTTGAAAAAATAAATCTTTATTATTGTGAATTAATTTTTATATTTTTGTGTGATTATATTAACACTACAAATTTGAAGACACCCTTTCATCAAAACACATAACCATGGTTGTGTCACCATGTAAATAACCATCAATCTCATAGTAATTAGTTTAGAAAGTAACAAGTACATACTTTGGAGAGAAAAAATTAAAAAAAGAGTCAACTCAATAAATTGATTTTTTTTTCAAACATTGCAGATTATCTTATACAATTAGTGTTTTTTATTTTCTTATAAGAAACATTGTTATTAGTTGTATATATATCCTTATTATGGGCATGCCCTACATTCTCAAAATTGATAATCTCATTCAGATCCCAAATGCAAGAGGTAATATATTATATAATTTAAAGATGAGTAGGGGAATCACTTTTAAGTTCACATGTTTCCTATAAAGAAGGTTCATTATAATTTTCATTATATTCCTTATATCGAATAGTCTTGGGTTGCTCACATAATTTATCTTTATGCTCAATTACATCTCTATTAATAAAAATTATCAATAAAATTATTGGATTCTTAATGAATCCAATTTAATAAATATGACACAACTAATTAAATATGCAAAAATAACAATAAAACCAAATGTATAATTATAGATTGGGAAATATAATTAAATTGAGAGATAAATGGGAATATTAATGGTGGATATTATTATCACAAAAATAAAGTGCTAAGTAAATTTGAAATGGTGAAATTAATATATGAATATTTCTAAAAAATAGATGATGAATTATGTAAAATCAGAAGATATTTCTAAGAAAAAAATGCTTTACAGAAAATAATCCAATGGTTCCAAAAAAATATATATTTTTCCCCTTGAGTAAAATCTAGTGAAAAATAAAGAAGCCACCTTCAAGAATTATGTGGGAAATTATGAAAGACAGAAGGAATTTTTTTTGCCTTAGTCAAATTGATGGGGAAACATTCCATGGTTTTTGAAAATTTGAATCATTATGCTCAAGATATCATAGCTAATAGAGGACCCTAAAAAGAGGCTCAAATATGAGAAATAAGCATGAGAGGTTTGTGAAAATGTTGAAACCTATAATTTGGTCATGAAATACAGAGAAATCATAAATACAATATTTAAAACAAGCCATTTAGTAGAAGATAAATATGAAACCTTAAGGGTACAAAATGAAACCCTTAGGTTGGAATGTAGTTGATAAAAAAGAAGGCTCATCAAAATGAAATAAAAAAATTATGATTAGTCTAATCAAGACAACTAGTTAATGAGTAAATGATGATTTTTATATCAATAAATTCAGATAAACACATTAAATGAATAAATTAAAAACCATGTACTAATAAGATGAAAGAAAAAACTTATTTTTTAAATACATATAAAGAAGACTAGGGTTAAGATCAGAATGTATTCACTAAAAATAGACTATGTTTATGTGAATATGATCTTAACCTAGATAAATGGGTTGTGCAAAGCATTTTCATTGATCTTGAAATATAGAGATTTGGAAATAAGTGCTAGAAAGGATCACCCAAGCTAGATAGAATCATCAAACTTTTTTGTCCTCTTGTGGTAAATTTGTTCCTCTAGTGTTATAGTTTATTACTTAGTCTTAAAACCTAGTGCACCCATGTTTTAGATTTAGAATACGTTATTAGCAAATATAGAGATCACACCTTCGTACATATGAAATTTTTTCTCCTTAGTAAGTGTTTGAAAAGGGGCTTAAATGTAAGTTAGTTTCAACATTCATTGAATATTCCATGTATATATTAGATGGAAATTTTGAAGAGTGCAATATACTAGTTTTGGTAGTTATCTATAAGTTTGCAGTGAAGGATGATTTTTCAATTTTGAATTTGGTTGAATAATGTCTAGTTGCAAAAATGGAAGAAATTATCCTTTGAAGTAGATCTCAGAGTTTAATACACATACTGTATTAAAAAACACACAATACAATTTAAGCACAATACATATGGTTTACACAAAACTAATCATTCTATTGTATTTATAATATAATATTCTTCTATCTAGAATGTGTGTTGAAGCTAAAACTTCAGATTTACCCTAGACATAGAAAAATAAAACTACAATCTATCAAGGGTTTCAAGTATGTATGTACCAGGTTTTTTAGCCTTCTCTCTCTATTTGTGCTTGCTCTCTCTCTCTCTCTCTCTTATTCTTACCACTAACTGATCTTTTAGCACTCTCCTGTGCTTTTTGTTCCTCGCTATATTCTCATTTTTCATTCTTCTGATTTCCCATGATTCCTCCACTTCAATAATTTTCACCTGCACACAAAAATTGAGCTAGATTTGAATGGAAAAGTAGATTAAATACAAAACTATACACATGTAACTTAGATTATTATATAGAAATCTCAATAGAAATTAGGTTTTTTTGATTGCATGTTTTTTTAAGTTTAAACTTGAAAAAGAACAATAATATTAGAAAAAAAATTGCTTTATTTTATATACATGAATTTTTTAACTTTATAGAAAAAAACTTTAAGAAATACCTTTTCTTTAAAATTAGAGTTATTAAAATTTATTTTTTGCAACTAAATTTAAACTAGTGATCAAATTTTAAACTTGGAAATTGTTCTTCGCGGCACTCGGGTGGTGTGTTGGGCATCTATGATGTGTTCACACAAAGGGGTTATTTCCAAAAGGGGGTTCACACGAAGGGGAGTTCACGTGAACCCCCCTTTGCATGAACACCGTTATATGGTGCCTATGTGGCACATTTTTACTCCAAATCCATTTGGAGGATAACTATTTGCTAAATTTTTTTACATAGGTGCCATTTATTTAGGGAAAATTAATTAGTTAAATTACAAAATTTTAACACAAAATACTATTTTTATCACCTTTCTAAAAATATTATTTTTATTTTTTTAAAATCAGTTTTACTATTTTTTTTTTTTTTGCCAACATATGGTATTTTATGATAATCAATAGTACATTGTCAAAAAAATTTGAAAAATAAAAAAATATATCAAAACAAATAAACGTACTAATTGTTGAAGTCTTCTTCGTAGCTATGAAAACAATATTCAATTTTGATAAAATTATTAAAAGTTATTGGAATAGACTTATTATGCCCTTAATTTGAAAATATCTTCACTAAATAATTAATTACAAAAACATAAATAAAAAAATTATGAAAATTTGAAAGGAACTCGATAATCGAATCTAGAACATATATCTAAAAAATCATGGTGAAAAAGTAAGTTTTCATTTAAAAACACTACGTCGCACATTCATTCCTCTATTATAAAATAAGAAAAAACATATGAATTTTATTTTAGAAAATTACCAGATTGTTTGCTTGAAAAAAATAAAACATGTACATGTATTCTACACTCTAAACAAAACATTTCGTTAGTTCGTGGAATTTCATGAATGTGTATGGTTTTGTGGCTACAACCTTTGTTAAATCAATGAAATGAAAATGCATGTTTATAAAAGTATAAGAAATAAAAAAAAGTGGAACATGTTATTGTGCTTTCACCCTTGAATGCCATACAAAAAAATCCTTACATCTATAATATTGTGTCTTGGTGTTGCCTCTTTTATTGGTTGATATACAATTGCATAGTTAGCAAATATGTAAAAGTAATGACACATCTTTTATAATAACCCAATGATGTTGGTTTTAATAAATATGTTGTAAATTACGCATCTTCAATGTTCTTCATATTCACCACCTTTAAATTCTTACTATTTATTTTTTTCCTCTAACTCACTAATGTGATAACATTATTCAAATTTCCAATATTTATAGATGTTTTTGAGTTATGTGTTGTGAGCTTCCTCTATGTTATGATTGTTATTATACGACATAAATAATATGTAATTTTAAAAATAGAAAATTATCTCGTTAATTGAATATTTCAATTAAATATAATAATTTTTTATATTTTATTGTGTGGAAGTGTAATTATTTATAACAAGTAACTTATGACAAATAAAATTAAAAATTAATAGATTCAATTTATTGTGATATATATGTTAATGGGGTGATGCAATGGTGTAAATTGCTAGTAAATAATTTTCAATATTAATTGGTTGTGACTGTAGAAACCCTAAAAATACATACCTATTTCTAGCCATTCCTAATTATCCACATCCTTTACATAATATGCCAAAAATTGTTCTAGAATTGTATTCTAGACCACTATCCTCCAGCATCTAGCTAAAATTCATTCACACCCCATTTAGAATTAATTTAAATAATTAATTCTATCATGCTCTAAGTATTCACCCACACCCCTTTAGAGTTAATTAAGTTAATTCTAATCATTCTTAAATCATACTCCTATGTACTTTGGACGATTTAATTAAATATATATTTAATTAAATACTTAATTACCCACTCACATCCCTTAGCTAATTTAATTATTTTTTTAAATAGAAATAAATCTATTTATCTACTCAAACTCTACTTCAATTATCCTAGTCACTCAAGTTAAACTATCTCACTCCATTCCACTTCTAGATTCCTACAAAGGTGGAAGAAGTAATAATGCACGTATAACCACCTTCTTGAATAAAACTTATTGCCAACCAAAAATCATTACCCCTAAATGGATATTCGGTCCATTTAAACTTGCATAACCAAATGCATTCAAGATCTCATAAACAACATTGATCCACTTCAGAGATTATCCTTCCATTATAGATAACATGATATATCCTTCACAAAAAATCCTTGGAAACTTTAAGTAATTGTAGCAAATATATTCTCATTTTCCATTCGAATCTACATCCTCCTGTTCAAACTTTCTCATAACATTTCTTCTTCATTTGGAGACTAAATTTTAGAACCCAAATGAATTTTTTTAAAGAGATCTAACACATGTATTAACACTTCAAAAATATCATCTTGAGGTTTTCAATAATAATCTGAGGAAATTTTTTCGTTACTTATTGTTTTTCTTTCATTTAATTTTATTTTTGACTACTCACCTTCTAGCACACCCTGTGGGACTCCATACATATTTTTTATTTAATTAACTTCAACTATGTTCCCTTTGTGTTGTTTCAGATCTACTATCCAAATTTGAGAGTGTTTGGTGGAAAGAAATTAGAAAATTCATAAAAAACCAATCAATTTGTCTCATTGTTTACAATCTTTTGAGCACCTACAAGAATCTTGGGCTAGAATGCTAGTGTACATGCTAGTATTAAATTTCAAATGCACTAGCGTATCACTTCATGCACTAGCATAGAGTTTCATGCAAAATATCTAGCAAGAAAAATTCAAAAAAATTGTCATGATAATCTAGACCTCATTTAAAAATGCCTCTCCCGGTAAATGTAAACATGTCCTTTGGCCAACTAAGTTTTTGTGTTACCCTCATAATGGCAAGAAGGAATGTGATGATGTGATTTTTAAGTATGTTTCATGTGCAAGGATGTTATTCATGGATTCATTTAAGACCTTTTAAAATGAATTTTTCTCACAGGCCTAAAAAGACCTATTTTCAAGATTTATCACACTGGTGAACATCCGTAAGAAGATAAATGTTAAGTAAAAACCAACCTAGGATTTTTGAAGAAGAGATTAAATATGCACAAAATGGATTTAGAAACGTTTTGGAAGAAAAGTTGTACTTAGAGAAAAGTTATGTAACACCGTGTTATTTATAACATGGTATAAGGAAATGAAAACATTGAAAAATCTAGCTGGCTTGTCTTGAATATTTCAAGAGCCTAGGATGGATTTGGAAAGAAATTAGATAATAATCAAAAATATAATAATTCATAATTCATATTTTTAAATGTTTGAAGAGATTTGAGGATCATATTTGTAGAAATTTTCCTGAAAGTGCAAGTAAAAATCTCTAATCCTGATGAAGATTCAACTAAGGATTCTATTATTTAAAGGGAGAGTTATAAGTTTATTCAAAGGTAAATGTTACATATATGAGTCCATTTTAACAAATAATTTATTTTCTATCATTTTTATCATCACAAACTTCGGTGACAGTTTCTTTCATCAGCACATAAGTTTGAGAAGAATTGAAAAATGGGTTAAATTTAAAATTATAGGTAGAATTAGTCCCTAAAAATGGTGGGAATATTTTCATCACCCAATTTTGAGTCATAATAATATAATTGTTTCCCTTGGAAGTCAAATCATAGCTTCGGTGGATAGAAAATGTATTCCGGTGGCTATTTCAGGTAGTGTTCGGTGAAGGAAATCATTTATTTTTTGATATTTCACACTTGGAGACCCCTGATGTACCTTTATCCCTTTGAAAAAATTAAAAATTTACATGTAGGACATCATATTTCACACCCACATGAGAATATGAGTTTGTGTCCCTTAAAATACAACTTGGTGGTTAGAAAATGTCATACACATACCTAACACCACCTACCTCCTTCTCATGATGAACATATCCTTAGTGCACTTATGATGGGGTGATTTCAATTTTCATATTTTATAAAGGAACGTGGGATAAATTATAATGTTCCACCACACGAGGAGATAAAGTTTCATCACTTAAATAACAAACTAGGTGGTTAGGAGCATGTTTTCACCTCACTCTCAAATATCACCCCTTCCTCATGGTGAGTAGAACCTTAGCACATTTAGAGAAGGATGAATTCCCTTTGTTACTTTTCTAAATGGAAATTGAGGAGAAAAAAGTGTTCCAACACATGGAGATGATAAATTCCGTCACTTAAAGTCATAACATGAGGTGTTAGACAAGTGTTTTTAACTCATCCTCATGACATGTGTTTTGGCCCCTTCTTCATGATGGTTCCACCCTCGGTACATTTTCACACACCTTATGTAAAATTTTCCTTTAATAAATGTGGTAAGGGACATGGGGACATTTGAGACCCATTTGGAAAGTTTTCACTCCATCTATGAGTATCACTCTAACCCAGGTTAAGCAAGGTGAGTTAAAGGATGGGTTAGTTAGGTTTATGAGAGGGCGGAAGGTATAAAGCTCACACTTAGTCATTAATAATTCATTTTTCATGTTTTTAAATCCTCCATAGCATGATACATTTATTTTATTCCGCCAAAATTTCCCCAAAATCCCTCATGCTCCAAAAAAAAAATTTGCTCATTTCTCCCAAACCCCTTGCTCCGATTGCCATGAAATTTGGACTACAAAATCCTAAAACAAAATTCTTTAAGGAGAGTATTTACATAAATCCATTCATGAACCCTTCTATTTTGTACACCAATGTGAAATTTTAATCCAAAATATTCATTTTTCAAATCTATGCAAACCTGGCATTAGAAATACTCCAAAAAATTGGAGTAATGGCCTAAAATGTAAAACAAAAAATTTTGCGAGTGTTTTCATTCGAATCCAACACTGAGAAGAGGAATTTATTTATTTATTAATTATCCATTAAATCACTTACTAATAGTTATAAATCCAATAAAAATGTGAACCTAGATACCTCAATTCATTCTACCATATTTGAGGCACAAAAAAATTGGTAAAATACGTAAAAAATGGCTAAATAGAGACAATCATGATGAACATGATAAAAATAGTAAATGGATTAAATGAGTTAAAAAATATCGTTCCTTCATAAATTTTCTAATTATTGTGGCACTAACATGTGTCTATATCAACTATCAAGAAAATTCTTGTGTTCCCCAATGTGATAAGCATAAAGTGGCTAATTGGAAATTACTAATTTTTCTCCAAGAACCATTTCATTTCATCTCACATGGAGTTCATAATCATAAGGTGGATGCAATTTATTATTTTCCTTACATCTTCCCTTATGTATCGGAAGGATTTGTTTTCACTCTTCATTCACCATCAGTGCTCACAGCGATAGAATCAGGATCATGGTCATAAATATTGGTTATAAACCAAATTCTCCCCATGTGAATTATTTGTCATAAATATGTGGAAGTGACTCAAGAAGTAGAATGATTTTATCAATTAAGAAAGAAATATTTCAACACTGTTGGTGGTCCATCTATCAATTTCTCATCACTTCACTTCTCGATATGTGCAAGAAGTGTTGTAGATTTTCATCATTTCAAGAGTCTTCAAAAGGGGGAAAAGTGTTCAAAGGTATTCACTAGAGATATTCATTGGTACATAATTGTGGAGGGTCATCATGGATATAGATTTTATCTTCAACATCATTGGAGCATATATTTATTGAGGTCAGATGCAATTTCATCCATACTTTAGAGCATATTTCCTCTCCTCTCTTCATTATTTATCCTCTTTTCTCCCTAGTTCTAATTATTCATTGTATGCAATCATTGTATGTTAACCTATTTACTTAAGTAATAATAAAATATTTGTGACGTGTAAAAGTATGCTCTCAAATGATAAGAGAGGTACTTAATTTGTCTCTTCCAAGGGTAATTAAAAAGTCATAAGTGACAGTACATGAAGATTCATGTGGGCGTAGATGAATAGTTGCATTGTAAAGCTATAACTTGGGAGAGCCTCCTCATTTCAAAGGATGGTCATTATTATTTACTATCTCTTATATTCTTGTTATTTAATTATGCCCCTTAGGCAAAATTGGACAAACATGACCTCACAGAGAGAAAATGGAGGGATTGATTCAGCCATGGGAACTTGCATTGGAAAGTCGAGGCTCAGATCAATAGAATAATGACATGAAATAACCACAAGGGCTCAATATCAGGTTAGTAATGAATCATTGAGCCAAATTCATAAGGATTCAAAAGTGTAAAAATGGTTGAGCTAAGGAGGAGAGCTTGAAAGGGACACACCAAATTTGGGGGGCCATGTTGACCAAATGAGGAAGGAACAAAGGCCCAAGCTCAAGTTGGGAAAGTAACTCGGAGAACACAAAGGATCGAAGTCCAATTTTTTTGGACTTTTGGGATTGAGCGATTGGGATTCCTCACCTCGAAAAAAAATAAAAATGAACCAAGATCTTAAAACGTTGAAAGTCTGAAGTCAAAAAGGGCTTGGGGGATTTTCGGGGCTTACTCACTTTTTGGGGTCAACACCCCTTTTACGGTAAACGGTATAGGAAAATTTAGCGTTCGGCATTGGAGAAGTCCAAAGCGAGCTCAAAAAGATCTGAAGGACATCGAAGTCTTAAATTTGGGACTTTAGACATTCAACATTTAACAAGTTGCAGCAAGGCCAACTCGATGTAGGGTGAGATGAATAGATCATGCACCGAGCAAGCTAGGGAGGATGAATCGGTTGAGAAGTTAGCATAAATGAAGCCTGAAACTCAAGCCCTTTTCATGATTTTAAGGTTTCGTTGATTTAGAGTTCAAACCTTCCATTATGATGTACTATATCAACCTGTGGAGTAATAATACAGATTTGTGGATAAGTTTTATCCCTCTTTTTTTTATTTGCATGTTTCTAATCTCTCATTAAATATTGGTTACCTGTGTATGTTAGATTGTGTTGCATGTTTTGATGGTTTCTTTTTAATGCTGAATGGATTTTTGATAATAAATTGATCTATGTTGATGTTCATCCCCTTCATTCTTCTTCATTTTCATTTCCGTGGAAGAAAAATTATTCAACATTCCTTTTGGTGTATCACCTCCAATAGAATTACGTTTTACTTTTCTTACATCCCTTCTTCCTTGTCTTGTTTGAATTCTAGGGTAGGATTTAAATTAGTTCTCTATAAGCTGGTGAGTGGTGATAGGTACAAGAATAGGTAGCCGACTTTCTCTGGAGATATTTTACATTTGCAAAGTCCCACACTTTGGATAAAGCTCCATGTTATGGAATCACACTAACAATTTCAATTCATCAAATTCCAAACAACCAAGGGTGCTATGATTTGCCATCAATGATTCTCTCTAGGAACAAGTGATCAAGGTCTTCTATCTCCTTTATTTATGTTTCTTCTCCATCTCAACTACACTCCATGAGCATGTACTTGTTGAATATTATGAATTAAGACTTTTTGCTTCTTTTGTTTTGTTCCTTTATATATGATAATGGTGTCTTGCTATTGAAATCATGGATATATTCTAGTTTTAGTAAATAAACTCCTATGTAATATCTATTATGCACAACCCTCCTTACTATTCTCTTCACACCCCTCTCTAAAGATTTTTCCTCCCTTGTAGTTTCTACAAGAATTTTTCCATAGGTGTAGGGAAGTAACCATGTATGATTCCCCATCAAAATACCACCCCATGTCATTAGGATATTGTTAATAATTTCCCTTTTTTAGTAAATAGAGCTACCCCATTCAAGTAGATGGACTAGATCACAATAATGTTGGTGATAGTTCACTAATTTGACCACCTGAAAAATTATTTTTCCAATAAATTTTGGTGCCCACTGTGGGGCATATTTATCACATATGTAGCCAAAATTAATTCCATAAAATACATAAATATTACATATTCCAAAAAAAATTAGAAATCAAAAATTCCAAAATACCACAAAAAATGTAAACATAAATATGCGTCGAGTTGAATCCAAGCTTTCCCTAAACTGGATGAAAGAGGATATACCAGATTGAATATATTGAGATGAATTATTGACCCTACTTTTGAGGCTTTGAAAAGTAAAAAAGAACAAGTCAGAGTTAATATATATTAATTCTCTCAATCTTCATTTCCATCTGATTCATCAAGTGGTACCCATGGAAATCCAATCCAAACTTGTATTGATACTCCTCTTACAAATCCTCTTGATTATACTCTCTTTCAGGCACAATTAAAATCTAAATTATTAGAAGAAGAAGAAAGAGAGGAAGAACTAGAATAGGAAAGATAAAATAAAGAAATGTTAGCAAAAAAACATGTGTCATGGGGATTGCTATCTCTCAAAAGTGAACCCTTTGATTGAGGGATAAAAAATGTTCTAAGATTGATTTTCCTTCACATCTGTAGACATAATGGAAACACCTCAGGGATGTTGGTATCCCTATTTTGATCTGAGTCTCTAGGATTACTAGGCTGGTTCCTTATTGAAAGGAATGATAACCAGATCGTACAAAGCCAAGAACACAAATGCTAATCAAACACCATGATCAATAAGATGAAAGCAATTCACCAGAATAACTTTACATAAAAGCTTTGCAAACAAATGAGCAGCAATATCATATATTATTATGGAACTCAATGCAATACATTGAGAATGGGCCTTGCTTAAATAGGCAAGGAATAACAATCTAAACACCAATCAAGGTTGTAGATCAAGCCATAAATCAAGGAAATAACTAGTCGTCAAAGAACTAGTCAACACCATAGATTTAGGAGAGAACTAGACATTAAGGATCTAGTCAATACCATAGATCAAGGAAAGAACTATACCTAACAACTAGATAATATCTCCTAATATATAAATAAGATAAAAGAAATATCCACACACATAAGTGGGTGAGGATAAATACAATAAAGGTAAATAAAGTACCTAGGTGAACATGAGCTAAGGTAAATACCTACTCTAACACTTATTGATGTATCCTAAAACTAATTTTTTGTGGGGTTTAAGGGTGAAATATGGATGTAACTGAAACTAAAATGAGGCGATACACCAAAATTAATGAGGGATTTGACTAAGAAACATGCAAAATATACTGAGAATGAATTAGTTAAGCACGATCCAATGGGTTTCATCTTGATTCTAAGATAAACAATTTTGTGTTGAGTGATAAATCATAACAACACAACACCTGACATGCACAGTAAGACTATTTATAAAACACCAAATTTGTAGAAAGGTAAGCTAATTAATTTAGGGAATTAACATTCACAAGAGATAATAAAATAATACACATCAGTGCAAATAATTTCAAAGGCAATAACTAGTTCTCATTCAAGGGAAAATTTGGCCAATGGCTTCACCTCTTAGTAGAAAAGTCCTCCTGAAAAATTCTCTCTTTGTGCTTTGCCAATGCACACAATATATAGCAAAAATATTCACCCAAATCCCTAAATATAGACTAAGTTTAACTATTTATTTCATGATATTAATAGCCTTTAAATTGATTTTAATAACAAAGAATCTAAAATAAGCATGTAAGGCTATTACAATATAAAAATAGTCTTAATTTCTCCACGAATAATCCGAGTCAAACTAATTTGACTCCTACCTGAATAGTGCGATCACTATTTGGAGAAAATAAGGTAATATGGGTGAATAAATAGAATGTTATTTTTGAATTCCTTGATCTAGAATTTACCTTTATTGAATTCATGCAATTCTATCCTATAGTTGATGATGTGACACTTATGTATGGAAAGGTGATCACACGATGATAATGATATTTTTCTTTTCTTGAAAATGATACCTACACACATGCAAAAGCAAGTATTCTTCTTGGAATCTATAATCTTAACCATGTGAATAGTTGATCACCTTTTCACATGCATTGAAAACCTCTTCATATGTATTTGGATTTAAATAACAGAAATTGGACCCTCCACTTGATCAATGATAGCTTTTGAAAAGGATAAGGAATTGGGTCCCCTTTGAATATCATGGCATATAATTTGCAAAAATTAAAGAAAAAACCCCCAATCATAAGGTTAGCCCCCTTTTGGTTTAATCATAGCATATGATATGGTATTTTGAACAAGGTAAATTTTGCCCTTTTGAATTATTAAGGTACAGACCATCTTAAAAAAAATAATTATTAACAGGGATTTGGTCCCCCTCCTCCATGATGACTCACCCCTTACTCAATTCGGTGACTTTGAGCTAAGTCTGGGTGAATAAATAGAATGCTATTTTTAATTTCTTGATCTGGAAGTTACCTTTATTGAATGCATGTAATTATGTCCCATAGTTGATGATGTGACACTTGTGCATGGAAAGGTGATCACATGTTGATAATGATATCTGTCTTTTCTTGTAAATTCCACCTATGCACATGCAAAAGTAAATATTCTCCCTCGAAACATATTATTCTACTTGAAGGAACAAGTGAAAATAACATCAAGGATTAATGAGATTAGATGTGTAGAAATCAATCTTCCTAGTTACAAGGAAGCTATGGCCAATGACTAAAATTTCTTAAATTCTAGCAAAGGTAGACCACTCTCACCAAAGAGATATCAACAAAGAATGGAAAGCTTCATTACAAAATGGAAAATTCAATGAAAATGTTTCATATTTAGAGTTTTAACAAACAGATTCTTCAAAAGTAGAAAACTAGTGTGACAGGATCACTTTCATGTGGAATAATAGAATATTTTTTAAAAACATCACCAAATTAGGAGTTGGGAATGAAGGGTTGAGAGTAAAATATATTAGAATAGAGCTAAAATCAGACCAATGCATATGCTAAATGTAAACTACAAGAATATGATGTATAGAGCTTACAAGATTGTTCTCCTGGAGCTACATTGTACACTGTTAAATGTTTTCTAAATTATGTTGTTGAACAAATAGATAAAAAATTATTAGATAAGAGGGTAATAAATCAGATCTCTAATCAATCATGATGGCCATAACACAAGTCATCCAAAAATATTAAAATTGCACACCACACAAAACAAACCCAATCCATAAGGCTTGAGTTTCATCAAATGTTTTCAACAAACTCAGCTTGAAATCAAAATCAGATCCTAGATTATAAATAAATGTTAAAACCCCACTAGCAAAAATGAGAATAGTGCCAAAATCAAAGGTGTAGTCAAGGGATTCAAATGTTTACCAGAATGTATAGCTAATGGTGTCCACCAAGGGAAATGTCATGCAAATTATGATTGGAACATCAAAGATTCATAATGACTGAGCATATCACCAGACCATGGGTCTCGATATATAAAACCCTTGTCAGATTTATGAGAAAACCATACAAAATGGAGTCTAGAAAGTAAAATTCAGGTCATATGAAACAAATACAAATACCGATAATACAAAATGCCCAAATATGAAGCTACGAGGTAGAAAATTCTTGAGTTAGGGAAAACTCATATTTGGAGAAGTGTTATCAGAGTAAATGGAGCTTCAGGAACGTAGCCATGGTGACAACATGATAAAAGAAAATAGATCTTCTTATCCAATAACTTCCATGGCATGAGTTCAACTTTCTTTCACAGTTTAGACCCACACAATAAAGAAGAATCATGGTTGATTCACATTATCTAAAGCTTGGAAAATGAACTTCAAAAGTAGAGTTTTCTGGTTTAATGACAAGTATCACCTCGAAAGCTCCAAAAAAACAAAGTGGAATCCAAAGTAAAGAGCCCAAAACATGAGCTACATCAAATTTCAATAACGACCTGGTACGGGAAAAAAATCTTTCTTCTCAAAAGAATGGCGATCCATCAAAAGAAGGAGTTTAAAATACCATATTGTAACAAAAATAACAAAGTTACAGAGCTCAAAAAAGATAAAAAAAGGGCACCAAAGAAAAATTTTGGCAGAGTTTTTCTAGATCGCAAAGAGCTCATGAAAAATGGTGAAAATGATTAGGGTTAGCTCTATTTTCCTCCCTTAACTCATTGCGAGTTACTCAACTCAACCCAGAGGTCAAAAAAGCACACATGTCAATACCTCATAAAACCTAACTATCTAGAGTTATGGTCAAATTCACTGACATTGCTTGATGGTCAATCATTGTGGTGGAGGGGGACCATGTCCCAATAATCTTCATATTTTGACCTTAGCATAAGACTATAGTCTTTGAAAAATTGACATAAAAAGGCCGAATGATTATTCCAACCAAAATTATTACCTTAGGCCTTTATAAAGGTGATCACAAAAGGATAAGGAGGATTATTTTAATCATTTTGAAGATAAATATAATAGGTGTCACATCAAGACAAGAAGACAAAGATTATTTTTTATCATGCAGATAAAGAGAGAGATGGAAACTTTCTCATGGAGGCAAGTTTAAAAATAGAAAGTAGATTATTCACCCACAAATACCTTAATTCTTCTCAAGATGCTCTGTACACTTTCATGCTTGGAGAATTAGAGGAGACAACTATATTTGACTGAGAGTGTATTTTTGGAAATTAAGGTTATTATTGCCTCATTATAACATCTTGTTATTTTATCCTTTTACTTATTCACAATGAAGTTTAATGATAACATGCACGTGTAGTTAGACTTATTCTATTTTTAGGGGGTTGGGTGAATAATTTTCATATATATTTTGTGCATTGACAAAGCACAAGGGGGGTCTTTTTGGATGTAATGAGTGATGAATCCCTTTTGGAAAGTTTTTCCCTTGAATGAGAACCAGTAATCGCCTTTACAATTATTTACAGTGGTGTGTATTATGTTATTAGATCTTGTGAATGTTAATTCCCTAAATTAATTAGCTTACCTTACATTAAATTTGGTGTTTTCTACATAGTCTTACTACACATGTTAGCTATTGTGATATTATGATTTATCCCTAAACACAAAAGTGTTTTACCTTAGGATTTAGCTTAAATCAATTGGTTCATGCTCCTTTAACTTGTTCTCAATATATTGTGCATGTTACTCAGTCAAAGCCCTCACAATTTTAGTGTATCACCTAATTTAAATTTTAGTTTCAGCCATCTTTCACCGTTAATCCCCATAGTTAAGTAGATGTAGGATACATCAATAAGGAACCAACCTTAGAATCCCAAAGATTCACCTAAACATAGGGATACCCACATCCCTGAGGTGTTTCCATTATATTTGCAGAAGTGAGGTAAAAGTAAGCTTAGAACACCTGTTATCCCTCAATCACAGGGTACACTTCTAAGAGATAACAATTTTTGGCATGCCCGGTGGGACATCACAAGGATTAAATTTTTACTTTTCAAAGGTGTTCCATCATTCAAGATATCAACCACCATGCATACCATTTTTTGGCACGCTTGGTTGGATGAGAAAAAGTATTGATGTGTTCTGAAGATTGAAGATTCAGAGCAGAATTCATTTGGTGACTCCATAAATCTGATTTCATAATAGTGCAACATTTTTTATCATCAAATTCTTCAGCTGCAGCCTTTTAAGGTATTTTTCAAGAAAATACAGATCTTTTTTTACCAGATTTCAATCTTTATGTATTTAAAGCTACAAATAACTGGACTTTCATTTATGTTCTTGTTTTCAGAATTATTCCCACGGCTTATGTCGGTTCATTGTACTATTATTGCTTATGAATAAATGAAACTTTTTTCATGTAATGAGTTGTATGTACTTATTATTTATATAATTTGTTTAATTTAATGGATAATAAATCAACTTGTATAATTCAATACACTTAAATAATTCACCTAATTATTGGAATAAATTCAATTCAATCATACCTTTTGATGTTCATTGAAAATGGAAAGTTGTTTGTAAAATTACACCTTTCCATGCTTCAAACTGTCATCTAAAATTGATGTTTCAAAACACAATATGTCACATATGTTATCTTTCCTTCCTTCACCAAGGCTTTGCATCAATCTTCCAAGGGTAGTGCATTGTCTTGCTGAAGATGAAACATTGGAGAGACAATATACGTAAGGTGTTTCCTTCTGGAAAAACACTTTTAGGTGTTGATTTGATGTATATCATCATGTTCTTGTCCAAAACCAAGAAATTAATATTTGTATACCCTTTCGAGATGGATTCCCCAAATAGAGTAAAACTGCTAACCCATCAGATATGAGAAACTTACAATTTTTGAGTTAACCTTTCGCACGGGTTATGAAAAATGGCAATAGGTATCAAACACTTGTTCATTTGATTTTTCTCCACCACTCCATAAAATTACAAAAGGGTAAAGAAAATAATTTCAAAAATTCTATGGAGATGGAAAAGAATGACCAAATGATCATATCACAACTTGTAGCATTCTTGGGGTATAACATGAAGATAATGCACTACGAATTTTCATGGAAATTTTACAATATTCCACTGTCGACTAGTTTTACTATTTCCACAACACTTAATTATTGATTGGGGTAATGTGAAAAGAAATTTTTAAGAAATATTCAATACTGAAGAAGATAATCATGCCATTCTTCCTCAATTAACTAAAACAAACAAAAAGCCACAAGATTCCATGAGATACTTCGTAGAAAAATTCAACAAGTTGATCAACAAGATTCCTACTGTTGCTCATCCTACTACAAATAACTTGAAAAGGTTCTTCATGAATGCCCAGTTGCCTACAGTTAGTTTATTTCTACAGAGATTTCAGCCAAGAGATTTATACCATGCCCAAGAAATTTCCATTGAAGTGGAAGATGACCTCTTCTTATTAGGAAAAATTAAGAATCCTTTAATAAATGATAAGGCCCAAAGTTCCAAAGATGAGAGAGTTGATTTGTTGTTGGAGAAGTTGGTTAATGAATTGAAAATGTTAAAGAGGGAATTTTCTCAATGAACATCCCATCAAAATCAGAACAAGAACCAGATTACAGGAACACCCAAAATACTTTCCTTGGAATCTCTAATAGTCAATGCAATATGTGGAACTTAGGAGGAGGAAGAATAACTTGTAGATCTAGAACAAGAAAATGAGAACAACAATGTCCTAGAGATATAAGAAGTAGATGATGCACAAATTATATTCCTTGAATATGTAGAAGGTGAAGAAGAAGATGATGCACCTATCCTCTCATGCACATTGTTCACATGTTCCCAATATCAGAAAGGAAATTCCTCCACTACTGCTCCAAAAAAGAAGAAGGTTGAAGACCCTCCTATGGTGATTCTATAAAATAAAATAATCAAGAGAGTATATCCACTCCCACCTTCCATGGATTCTAAAAATAAGAAGCCATATCTCTTGGAAAGTAAGAGGCTATCTGTTGTTCAATATAACTCTCCCAACACTCCTTATAGTTATAATTTTACTCATGCAATGGCTATTCCTTAAAAAACTTCTAGTACACCTAAAATATCAGCCATTGCTTCCCAAACATCCATTCCCATTTCCAATTCCGTTCAAAATCCAAAGGTGTATACCTCATCCACATCTGTCTCTTTTGAAATCATATAAAATATGAACAAGTCTAAAGTGTATATTTATAAATTTGAATGTTTACGGACCGACCTGAAACAATTTCATAAGCTTTCCTGTCATATCAAAGGTAGTAGTTTAAATCCCGATACTTTATTTCCTAGTTCTAACGGACCACTACCAATTTAACCTACTCCTCCATCCCAAAATATGCTTTTCATGAGTGCATCCAAGAATGATAGGATTAATCCACTCTATGTTTCCTTCTCATTGGAGGATATCAGCTAAACAACTACATAACAGATTTAGGAGCTTCTAATAATGTAATACATATAAAAGTTCCCAATGCTCTCATACTTACCTTGAGATGGGCCAATGGATATTATTTCTCCATGGAGTCTAAGGAAGTCCCAGTTTTGGGGAAGATCAAGGATGTAGAGGTATCTCTCACTGACTTTCCAGATAAGAAAGTGTTATTGACTATTTTGGTAGAAGTTATTCTGACATTGTTCAAAATGTTTCTAAGTAGAAGTTTCTTTTTGGACTTGGGAGGTAAAATCCAAATGAATTGGTCTTCTGAAACAATTCTAGTTAATTTACAAATGGAAATTTTTCTTTCAGTATGAAATATGAAATACACGGTACAAAAATCAAGATATCCAAAAGCTAATATCTTCTACCAAGATAGTGGGAATGGAAATCATTTCATAATATCCAAATATGGGATGAAATTCCTATCTTGATAGGAAAAAATATTCCTTTCTAGTTGAGAATTGACAATGATGAAGAGTGGAAAGATCTTGAATTGCAAGAGTATAACCTAGAATTTTGAGATGACACAGGCCATGACGAAGATGAAATGGCTTCTGATGAGTTACAAACTAGAAAATCAGCCAATTTATTTCTTCATTAAGATGAGG
This sequence comes from Taxus chinensis, assembly GCA_019776745.2. Classification (NCBI taxonomy): domain Eukaryota; kingdom Viridiplantae; phylum Streptophyta; class Pinopsida; order Cupressales; family Taxaceae; genus Taxus; species Taxus chinensis. The sequence continues at coordinate 649,949,528 of CM034146.1, forward strand.
TGTTATTATTTCCTTTCAAATAAGAAGATTCTCTTGGTGATCACTGTATTGATAAAACAAATTTTAACCCTCTTATTTAAAATGTCATCCATGAAGAAGAGAGACTATTTTTTATGAATGAAATGTTGAGAGTTTTGGAAGAAATATAAGATCCTCGACTCATTTTAAAATAGATAATACAATCCATGAAAATGCAAGATAGGTATGAATCTATTTAGAATGCCCCAGTTGATTAAACAAAATCATAATGAAATTGATCAAGATGAAAAATACGATATCTTTCTTGAGACAATGATTGATGAATTTAATGATGAACATGAAGTTTTATCTTTTCCATTTGAAGAGGGAAATTCTCTCAATGATGAAAAGGTTGAAAAAAAGGTATTTGAGTCCTTTGAATATGAAACCTTCCATAATGAAGAAGATGTGAAATTCAATGAGATTTGGGATGATGATTCAATTTATCTGAAATGTTTATTCAAATTTTAAAATGAAGACTCTCCAAATGAATTTGAATGTGAGCTCTTGGTATTTTTGAAGGAATATGTACAAGAAATATTAAAAGTTGTGAAAGGAATAGATGATTCCAAGCTTGGTCTTGATATCTTGGCTCATTTCATAGTTGTACAAGATATGTATAAATCTAAGTTTGATTCTTCATTTGGTTACCAAATTTATCATGATGAAAAAAGACAAAAGGATGGACTCAATGATTATCATGATTTTTTAAAAAATAATTATTAATGTGGGAAAAATAAATAATTATAATGTTTAAGGAATATAATTAAAGATTAGCCTCCGGGTAGTAGTGAAATGTAAAATGGGAAATCAACAATGTGGATGAACATAGAAGAAAATTTGCAATCTGATATTAATAATAAGAAAAATGGAATTTTTGGGTAAATCTTCGAGCATCAGAGTAGTTATGTAGGATCCATCCTCCAAAGTATACATATATTCATGAAATCTCCTGAATTTCATAAGCACTTGAGGAAATGAGTCTACTTCCTTGAACCAGTTAATGGCTTCACAGAGAATCATCACCCAATGCTACCCATTTAGGGGTAATATCTAAAGAGAAAAATGATAAAGAAAAAGTAGGTTTCACCCCTCATCTAACATAGGTGATTTTAGGTTATTTTTCACTTTATGTATGGTGTGTTTATCTTTCTGTTGTGTGTTTGTTTTTTATGTTGTTCTTCTCTCATGGTATTGTGTTGAAGTGGTGACTCTATGCCCAACTGATAAATATTCATTATATATCTTGCTGATCATTTAAGAAATAAGAGGGGGAGGGGTTAAATCAGTTCCTTCTAAAACTTGTGATTTAAAACTTAGAAACCAATAAATCTCATGATCATAGGTGTCCCTACTGGTCTATAATTTTCCATTTTGAACCTCTTAAGCATCTCCTTAACATATTTGGTTTGAGATATGAAGATTCCTTTCTTTGATTGGATTATTTGTAGTCCCAAGAAGAATGTTAAGTCCCCAAGCATTAATATTTCAAATTCATCCTTCATAACTTCAGAAAACTTAGGTGTTATCCTCTCATTATCTCCCCCAAATATTATATCATCCACATATACAACAACTATCAACAAGTTTCCTTCTTCTTATTTTATGAGAGGTTATTGTCAGTTGTTCCTTTTCAAAAACCTTAGTTAACTAGATAGTTTTCTAACCTATTATACAAGGCTCTAGGATCTTGTTTTTTCCCATATAAAGCCTTCTTCAACTTTCATACATAATATTTTTCTTTATTCAGAGAGAAACCATCTAGTTGTTGAAAATAAACTTCTTCATTTAGGTGACCATTCAAAAAAGTTGATTTAACATCAATTTGGTATATTTTAAACCTCTTGTGTATAACATAGGCTAAGAACAATCTAGTTACTTCCATATTTTCTATTGGTGCAAAGGTTTTATCAAATTCAAATCCTTCCATTTGAGCATATCCTTTGTATACTAGTTTTTCCTTGTTTCTAGATACTTCACCTTTTTCATGTAGTTTATTTCTAATCACCCACTTTTTTCCAATAAAATTATTGTCCTTCAGTCTAGGAACTAAATTCCATGTTTAATTTTTCTCTATTTGATTTAGTTATTCACTCATTACTTTCACCCAATAGTAATTTTTATTGGATTCTTCAACATTTTTTAGTCCTACCATGGATATGAGGGTTGTATTCTCATGAGTTTTCTAGTTTTTCAATTTTCTTCTTATGCGTATTCCGTCATCTTTGTTTTCAATAGTATGAGCAATTGGATGATTTTTCTTAATTTTCCCTTGAAGGTGTTTTGGTATGTGGTCTATCTTGTTCTTCATCTTCTTATTCATGAGTGATTTCTTCCTCTTTATCATCTTCTTTAACTTATATGCATGGAGGTTTATCTTATATATCTTCTTCACCGTTTTTGGGATGAGTTTTGATCTTCAAAGGATATGACTCATCAATGTTGATGTGAGTAATTTCAACTATATTTTTGAGCATTTCAGTATAACATCTATATTTTACACTTATTGAGGAGTACCCTAGAAATATGTCTTCATCACATCTAGACTCAAAATTTCCTATATCATCCTCATCTCTCTCGATGTAACATTTAATTTGAAACACCCTAAGATGCTTTACATTTACTGACCTTTATTTCCAAATATCATATGGTGTCTTATTGTAATTTACTCTTATTTGTACCCTATTTGAGATGTATAAAATTGTATAAAGTACCTCTCTCCAATAACCATATAGAAGTTTGAATTCAGTTACAACGGTTCTAGCCATTTCTTGAACTTTTCTATTCTTTCTCTCAACCACCCCGTTTTGTTGAGGTGTCTTTGTTGATGAAAATTGTCTCCTTAAATTCCATTTTATCCACAAAAGAAATCAAACTAATTGGACAAAAAATCACCACCTCTATCTGATCTCAAGCACTTGATCTTTTTATTCTTTTGATTTTAAGTTAAGGATTTGAATCTTTTCAATCTGTCTAATGCATCTAATTTTTCTTTTAAACATGTAACCCAAGTCATCAATCAACATCATTAAATACTTACCTCCTTGGATGCTTTCAGTTCTAGTGGATCTAACAAGATCAGTATGTATCAATTCTAAAAGCCTTAACACAAAGCATTCCTTTGACTTAAAACTTTTCCTAGTTTGTTTTCCATGTAGGTAGGCTATACAATGTGTATCAGCTGGTTTGATTATCTTAGACTATTTCTAACACATCCTTTTGATCTTATTTTGACAAGGTTATTGAAATTCAAGTGCCCTATCCTTCTATGCCAAATCCAAGTGTAATATTCCTTATTTGTAAAGTAATTCTCTTTGTGATTACTTGTAGCACATACATATTATTCTTAGTTCTCTTTTATTTGACAATATTCTTTCCTGATTTATTTTATCTAATGTCAAAATATTTCTCATGGAAAAATAATGTGTACCCTTCCTTAGACATATGGATAACAATTAGGATATTGTGCTTGATCCCACCTATATAAAATACATTTTAAGTGATTGATTTTCCATTATCAAGGCTCAATGAACCCTTACAAACAATGTTAGCTAAGTTGTCTCCAAATTTGACAACTCTTGAGGCATTTATAGTAAGAGAGATGAACATGTTCTTATCACCTATCGTGCGACTTGAGAAACCACTGTCAAGATACCATATCCTATTCTCATCTTGAATAGGAAACGTTATTTGGGATATCATAGTTTTTTCTTCCTTCCTAGTAGGATGTTATTTTACCAAATATGTCTTTCTATCTTTCCTTAAATATTTATGAGTGTAGGCCTTTACTATGTTTCCAATATTTTTGCAATTATAACAAACTATACCCATGTCTCTTCTCATCTTTTGTGATTTATAATGCCTACCAAGACCCTTAGAATGTTTCCTAACATTTTCAAGCTTTATGACCAAACATGTTGCATGAGAAACAATTACTATAAAAGGAATAAGAGTATGTCAAAGAATGCGAGTGTCTAAAGGGCTTGGTCCATCTCTTGGCATCATATTTTATCTTCTTATTAGTGTTGTAAGATATTTCTAGAGCACTCTTTCCATATTTCTTGTCCATTGTTCCAACATCCTTGTTTTCTTATTTATATCCTAAACCTGATTTTTTTCTTGCATCTCTTTGGATTCATAAAAGATCAGTTAGATCATGTGTTTTTTTTTTGAAATTATAAAATAGATTTGCATTACATGAAATTTGATCCATCTAAGTCTTTAGGAGTTATATTTCTGATTTGAGTCTTATCAACTCTTCTTCCTTGGATGTGAATGGCACTAAAATTTTCTATAGGTAAGCTTCTAATTCCTTGAAATCATCTTTCTCCTCACTCTCTCCTTCATGTTGAGTTTGTTTTCATAGATACTAATTTTATCATCATAATCCTTCAGCTTGGATTTCAATTTGTGTTACTTATTTCTAGATAGCTGCAACTCTTCAAGAGAGCTTACCAATTCAGCTTCAAGTTCTACCACAACTCCTTATTCATCTAAGTGTTCAATCTCAACGTGATTTTTTCCTTTATATTTGTTTTCATCTAATGTTTCAAAGGCCATGAAGAAGGTTTCATTATAGGATTCATCCTTCTCACTTTTAAAACTGCTAGTATCACTTGATTCAATTGAAATTTAATACTCCATGGAGTAGAGATCCTTTTTGTTTTTGAAGAAATTCCCTATTCCTTCTCTCTTGAAGTTATTTTTATTCTTGATATGATTATTACCTTTTTCTTTATATTCATATTTCTCCTCTTTTTTTTTTGTGGGGACACTTTGATGTAAAGTGACCTACTTGGCCAAAATTGAAACATTTAAAGGATATTTTTCCCTTAGATTTACCTGAGCCTTTTCTAATTTTTTTCATAAACATAGCCTTTATCTTTTTATCATCTAACTCCACATCAAATTATTATTTAGTTCTCTTTGGGTTTAGTTCTTTGTCAGCTTTGAAATAAAGTTCTTTCTTACATGATTTTACTCGTAAGGTTCTCAATTCATATGCACTTAGGATGCCATGAAGTTTATCAAATTTTATCTTGGTTATTTCCTTGGCTTCCTCCACAACTGAGACTTTTGCATCATATTTGGGATTCAGGGACCTTATTAATTTTTGTAAAATCAAATATTCCTCTTCCCTTTCAACTAGCCCTCTTATCGTGTTTTTCAATTCATTTACTCTTTGCAGATATGAAGAAATGCTCTCATCCTGCTTCATTTTTAGGCCTTCAAATTCTATTATATAGGTATGTAATTTGGAAAGTTTTAATTTTTCATCTCTCTAATATATTTCATTTAGTTTGTACCACATTTCCTTGGCTATGTTGCAGTACATGAACTTTGAAAAATATTTCTCAAATAGTCTAAAAAGGATGGCATTTAGAGCTCTTGATTTCTTCTCATGAGATTTCTTGTTGGTTTTTTTGGTGATAGGTGTCTTATGAATAGTGTAGCCATGCTTAACTACATCCCATATATCGTGTCCAAGAGACTCAAGGTATACCTTCATCCTAAAACTCCTAAAGGAATAGTTAGTTCCACTGAAAAGAGATTAGTTGGTTATGGAGAGACCACTCTATGTTTGATTGTTGTCCATGTTTTGTGTAAGAACAATCCCTTTGAAAAGGTTCAACTTTCTTCAAAAGGTATGTGCTCAGATACAAATTTTTGAACATTCAAGAACTAATATAGGGAGGAGATGAATCAATGCATTATAATTTTTTTGATTTTTTACTTAGGAATCCATACAAAATTCATTAAGTATCCTTTCAAACAATGAATTAATCAAATCAAGCTATCATGGAAAAAGAAACATCAAACACTTGAGGACATAAGATTTAAGGTGGAAAAACCAATAAGGTAACAAACCAACTAAAATATATGTTTTCTTGTAAGCTCTCTAACCATATACCAAGTGTCTTGTATATGTAACCTTGTTACAAAATATCATATAATACTCTAATAACTCTCCATTTTCCACCATTTTTCTTACCAAATTCATTTCTTCATTTTTGAGAAACACAAAAATATTAGAGGAAGAAACACATGCATGAGTTTGAGAAGAAATTGCACTTGTGGAGTAGTATGATACATTCATTTAAGATTTTTTTAATTTCAGGGTAGCTTTAGCAAGGCTTAAAGACCATTAGGATGGTGTATATAGTCATTAAATTATCTTGTCATTTAGAGTTATGTATTCTCAATCATAATGAGACTTGAATCAGTTAAGAAAAATCTTGTCAAGGAATAAAGGACACATTTTCCATGGTTTTCATATCACGAAGATGATGGTTTAGGAGCACATAATCATTCACCACATTCAATATCACAAGTCATCTAAAAATTCTTCATTTTGTAAGCTTTAAGACAGGGCATTCATGATTCTTCTTAACACAACGTGCACAAACTGAGAGATTTGAAGAATCCAAGACCATCCTTAATAAACCATGGCTGTAGAGGAATTTTCTATGAAGGAGGAGACATCTTCAAGGCTTCCCAAATAAATATTGTATATTACATTGTGCCCACAAATTCAAACTTGTTTGATTCTTCCAAACTATATATAATGAGGGTTTCATGTTTCAGTACCCTAGTTAGTTGTGTTAGGTCTTTAAGTAATTCATTCATCATCTTTGTCCCAATATACACGAATAATATCTCGAACAGAGGTTTCTTCAATAACCTCAGGCCTTCTGGTACACTTGTTAATGGAAGAATGTCATGGTTTAAGCATACACACAGTCCTATATGACTATTGCAAAATACTAAACCCTTACTTCAATGGAAAGTATTGTATATCTAATAAAACCTCATGTACAATGCACATAAATAACCTTTCTAATATTCTAATTACCTTATCCAACTAACCACATCAAGTGCAATCACCAACTCAATGATTTTGACATGAAGAACATGGAATTTTGGAACTTTGTGAAGGGTCTCATACAGGAACTTAGGACAGTCTTATATTGGAGATGTCATCCTTTCAAAACTACACTTTTAATAACCATCCATATAAAAATTAATGTAAGAAGAACTTGTAAACCATCTCTAGCAGCTTGAGGGGAATGGTTATGAGGTGAAGACACTATTGTAGCTCATATTTCTATTTACTTGACTAACCATACAGAGCATCTTGGAGAGAAATTCGAACCAGGATTCTACCTACTTCACCAGGGCTAGTTAAAGATTCAATCAAATCCTCTTGGACCTATACAATATGTTTACAATCAATTTAAAATTCTAATCTTAGACTTATGCACTGAAGAATCCTTCAAACATATTTTAAACCTTCAAGGTTGGTTTTACATGACTACCCTTTAGCAATAAGAAGGAGAAATACACCCGATCTTCAATTTTTCTCACACAACATGCTACAAAAACTTTGTGATAATTTATAGGACATCAAGGGCTATCCTTAACACTAAGGTTTTCTACATGTAACATCCAACACACTCCTATAGCTACTAACTTCATCAAAACCAGTCCATTTCTGTACAATATAGTAAAATTTGTAGATGCACAAGTTGATTTTATTGAGATCTAGAGACTCATTCACATTTATGAGACCCTATATTATGTTTTATAATTAATTTGGTCTACATAATTTTATTATTTATCCTATCACTTCATGTAAGTGTTTTAGTGGGTTTAAAGCCATCTCAAAGAAGATCTAGAACTTTTCAATTTCACCATCTTATGAACTTAGATATTTTGAATTAGATTTTTTTAATCCCTATTTCCTCCAAAAAATAATCTAATTACTTATATTAACAGTCCCTATCAATTTAGCACAAATTCTAAAAATTTGAGGTGCTCAATTTTCACTTCTTAAAAACACATTTTTGAAGAATGCAACTCCATAGTCTTGGTTTTAACTTTATGACCATGAAATGTTTCTCAAACCATGATAACACATACCTCCAATATCCCTCATGGTTTTTTTTTTCATGAGGCGCTCTAAACTTTCTTTCCCAATCTCATTTTCCTATGATCACTAGGCATATTCTCAAGCCTTCATTTCCACATGACCAACTTTAGGCTCCAAATCCCTTATTTAGGACCTTTTGCACCTTTGTATACCTTGTAAAATGCTTAAGCACACCACAAAATATTGCAATATACTTATGAGACCTGTAATCCAACATAAACAAAAACATACTAGCAAGAGGCATTCAAAAATAGACCCAGTTCAACTAGATATCAATGACAACATCAATGCATAGGTTTCAACATATATCTATTCTAATTCTCAGCCCAATGGATAAGGAACTAGTCCACATAATGTCTTGAGATTTTAGAGTTATTGGTTGTCCTGTCCTCACCATGTTTGATCCAAAATAAGTCCCTAAAAAGAGCTATATGTTGTTATGCAAAATGTCTAGCATGAAAAATTCAAAAAAATGTCATGATAACCTAGACCTCATTTGAAAATCTTTCTCCCAGTCAATGTTAACCTATCCTCCATAAATCTCAATTACTGTGTTACCCTCATAATGGAAAATAATAATGTGGTAATTTTATTTTCAAATGTGTTTCATGTGCAGGGAGGGGATTCATGGATTCATTGAAGAACATTAAGAAGGAATTTCTCCTGAAGGCCCAAAAAGGCCTATTTTCATGGACTTTTCATGTTGGGGACACCCATAGGAAGATGAATGTTGAGGTACAGTCACATGGAAGTTATACAAAAAATCTAAAAAATGCATTGAAGTGATTTATGAATTGTTTGGAAGAAAAAAACAGGTTTATGAACAATTTATGTAATAGTAGGTTATTTATAACACTGTATAAGGATATGAAAACAATAAAAATTCTAGGTGGCTTGTTCTGAATGTTTCAAGATCCTCAGGTGGATTTTTAAATAAATAGGATACTCATTAGTAATATAATAGTTCCTAATTCAAAGTGTAGTCTTGGTAGTGTAGGTAAAAATCCTCGATCTTGGTGAAGACTTGACTAAGGATTATGGGAGTTCCAGGGAGATTTATAAACTATTTCAAACTCCAGTATGACATATGTCAGGCCCTATTCACACATAACATGTTGGTTACCCTTTTGAGCATCACAAAATTTGTTGGAATTTTATTTCACCAGTGCATAGGCTTGAGAAGACTTGAAAAGGGGTTAAATTACAAATTTCAAGTAGAATTGGCTATTAAAAAGTTTTGGAATTTTCTCATCATCCCTTTCTGAGCCAAAATCATATAAGTTTTTCCCTTGGAAATATACTCCTCACTCTAATATCGAAAAAATGTGTTCAAGTGACTATTTTAGGCATTGTTTGGTGATGGAAAACATCATTTTTTGGGTATTTCACACTTGGAGACACATAAAATCCCTTTTCCCCTTTTACCAAAGTAAGGCATAGGAAAAAAAATTACACCCCCACATGAGAATATGAGTTTTCGTCATTTAAAAGAAAACTTGGTAGTTACAAAATGTCATACACTCACATAACCCTACCTATGCCCTTCTCACAATGAATAGACATTTGGGAGACTTATGAGGGGATGATTTAAATTTTTTACCTTTTCTATAGGGTCATGGGAAACAATAGAATGTTGCACCACATGAGAACATCAAGCTTCATCACTTAAATCACAAAACAGGTGGTTAGGAACATGTTTTCACCCTACTCTCAAATAAGGCCCCTTCCTCATGATGAGAAGACCCTTAGCACATTTATATAAGGTTGATGTCCCCCTTTTCCATTTGATAAAGGTACATGGGGGACACAAAAGTGTGCCACCACATAGAAAGGAGATATTTTGTCACTTAAAGTCACAACATGAGGTATTAGACAAGTGTTTTTAAGTCATCATCATGAAATGTTTTGGATGTTTCTTCATGATGTTTCTGCCCTTGGAACATTTTCACACACTTTATTTCCCCTTTTCCCTTACTAAATGTGGTAAGAGACATTAGAGCATCTGAGACACATTTGGAAACTGTTCACTCCACCCATAAGTCTCCTTCTAACGCAGGTTAAGCAAGGTGAGTCAAATGATATGTTAATTAGGTTTATAAGAGGGGGAAGGTATAAAGCTCACACTTAGTCATTCATTAGTAATTTTTCATGTTTTTAAATTATCCATTATGTCTTCCCTTGTTGTTATGCTACCAAAATTTCCCTAACCCTAGCTTTGATTTTCATGAAATTAGGACTGTAGATTTCTTGAAAAAACACCGTTACGGAGAGTATTTACATTACTCAATTAATAAAAAAATTCATTTTCTATATTCATGTGAAATTTTCAGCATAAAATATTCATTTTTCATATGTACGCAAACTCATTGATTCAAATCCTCCAAAAATTGGAGCAAAGGCCTAAAATGCAAAGAAAAAACATTTATAAGTGTTTTCATTTGAATACGACACTGAGAAGACCAATTTATATTTATAGTGAGAATTCATTAAATAAATTACTAATAATATCAATTATAAGAAAAATTTTAATCAAGGTGCCTCAGTTCATACCCCATGTTTGAGGCACTTAAAATTGGCAAAATTACCAAAATTGGCTAAAAATGTTAAAATGAAATGATCATGATGAACATGCTAGAAATATTAAAAAGATGAAATGAGATAAAAATGGACACATATCATTCCTTCATATATTTTATAATGATCTTGGCACTCACAGGAGTCTTTTCCTTAACTATCAAGTAAATTCCCACATTCCATTATGCGATGAGCATAAAGTGCCCAAATGGGAAATTACCAATTTTTCCCCAAGAATCATTTAATTTCATCTCACATAGAGTGCATAATCATAGGGTGGACGGAATTGATTTTGTTTCCTTTATTATTCCCTTACTAGGATATTGGAAGGATTTTGTTCCACTCTTCATTCACCATCACTGCTCATGGCGACATAGTCAGGATCATGGTTGTGTGAGTAATACACCAAATTCTCCCCATGTGAATGATTTCTCATAAATATGTGACAGTTTCTCAAGAATTTTAAGGATTTTCTCATTGAGGAAATTCATCTTTCAACACTCTCTTCATGGTGTGCTCAACTAGTGTTGCAGAGGTTCATCATTTCAAGGTTCTTCAAGTGGGGGAAAAGTGTTCAAAGGTATTAATTATATCTCTTCATTCATAAATCATTGTGGAGGGTCATTGTTATCCAAAATTAACCTCTCAAGGTAAATTTGGATAACCTACATAATTTCTTCAGCCTTGAGCAAATATAATTGGTTTAAGGCCCAAAAATCAGGTTTTGGGGTCCCTTTGGCTCTTCTCTAACTTCCCTATCCAAGGAAAAAAAATCAAGGAGTTGAAAAAAATTGTAAAAATACAAAAAAATGGCTTCCTTTAGTGTATTGTGGGTTTTGTGGAAACATTTGTCCCAGGCGATCCAAGGGACATTGGTACATTTAGGCCCCAAAAAAACAAAATGGGCTGATTTGCAAAGGAATCGGTTAAGGTGGAAAAAATTGTCCCAAGCGGTTCATGGGACATTGCGAAACTCGGGACCCAAAAACCTGAAATCGCTATGAGTCAATGCATTGTGGGTGGAGTGGAGAAATTTTACCAGGACAACCAAGACACAAGTATGCACAGGATGTAAAAACTTGTAATTACCGCAATACAAAAGAGCCAAGCATTATGGATGGAGTGGAGAAAAGAGTTTGGGACAGTTGGGACATCAATACCTGTGGGATGTGAAAAGGAGAAAAGGACAAAATACAAAGGAAATAGTGTATTATGACCTGTAAACTTCAAACGGCCATAACTTATAACCCAAAGCTCTGATTTTCATGAAATTTGACTTTCTAGATTTCTTAATTTTGATGAGGATAGATATATGAAAAAAAAAGAAACATCTTCAGCTGTAGTCAATCAAATGCTCATTCCCGTTAAATGACAGAAATCCATGGCAAACCCAAAACAACGCCCTACACTCAGAATTCCATATCTATTGTAATTATCAACAAAAACGTACAAAATTGGTACCATTAGAATTTTGGTTCTGATATCGAGGAAAAGAAATCAAGAAATACAAAATTTGATGAAGAATTGATGGACAGTTTTACAAAAACGTGGATAGGTTCAGAACAATGTTTTTATTTTTTAGTTGGGATGCATTCAATGAAGCATGGGAAGACATTTCTCACTGCTGCAAGTTATGGGACAATATGGGGACCTTTTGCAAGAAACATACCATAATTTCAGTCACTTTATGACATCTTGTAAGTGGTGGGAGGACATATCTCAGGATTTTCATTTTTCTCTCTCTCTCGCTCCTCTTAGAATTCTATAAATTAGAGTGTTGGGCTCATTGTAATGGAGAGATAGTTTGTAAGTAAAATATCTTTATCAAATTTGTGTTGTGAAGCCAATGTGTTGTAGGACCTTGTAGTGGACTCCTTACATGGTGATCCATGACCCTATTTTGTAATATATTGAACTATGCAAATCAATGAAGCAATTAATACGATTTTGTCGATACCTCTTCCCCTGATGTGTTTGTTTGCATTCTTCTTTCCTCTTCAACCTCATGCAAATATATTGTGTCTATCTTATGTTCTTGCAGGGATTGATTATCATTGTGTATGTATGAAATATTCTTGTGAATGCATTTGCTAGAATGTGGAGAATTTTTATCACCCCTTCTAATATTCACTTTACTTATAATTTTCACACATTGGAAGACAGTTCTCACACCCTCATTTTTTGGGGTATCACTGCTTTAGTGTAGGATTTGTTTTCATGAAATCTCTCTCCATGTTCCCTTAGAAAGTTAGATTTGAAAAAGATAGTTTTTCTTGCATTAGAGTAGATTGTGGCAGGTAGTTTTGGAGTAAGAACCAACTTTCTCTGGAGGTCTATTTCAAGTTGCAAGTCCCACAACTTGGAGATATTACCCATGTTATGGAGTCACACCGTGACCTCAAAATAACACACTTGTATAAACCAAAGGGTGCTATGATTTGACGATAATACTTATCATGGTTCAAAATTTCATGTTTGACATCAACCGAGTGGATCTTCATCAAGGGTAGAGGTATCTTACTCCACACTTGGGAGAATCTTTCCTCTCCTCTCTTCATTCTTTCTCCTCTTGTCTAACCCTTTAAAATTTTTCATTACATGTAATCATTGTATTTCTCCTATTTATTTCAGTAAGGATTAAATATTTATAATGTGTAAAATTACGCTTTCAAATTCTAAGATAGGTACTTAATTTTTCTCTTCCAAGGGTAATTGAAAAGTCACAAGTGATGGGACATGAATCATCTTGTAGGGGGTAGATGAAGAGTTGCATTGTAAAGCTATAATTTGGGAGAGCCTCCTCATTTTAAAGGATGGTTATTCTTGTTTACTAGCACTTATATTCTCTCTAGGAACAAGATCAAATTCCTATATGTCCTTTCCCTATGTTTCCTCTCCATGTTAACTACACCCCATTAGCATGTACTTGTTCAATATTATACATTTAGAATTTTTGATTCTTGTATTTTGTTCTTTGTTCTATGTGAATGGTGTTTTCTAATTGAAATCATGGATATATTCTTTTATTAATCAATAAAATCATATGTAATATTTATTGTGAAAAACATATTTACTATTCTCTTCACATCTCTCTCTCAATATTTTTACTCCATTGTAGTTTCTACAATCATTTCACCACAGATGTAGGGAAGCACTGGTGTGTGATCCCCAGTGGAAAGAGCACCCCTAGTTGTTAGAATAGTGTACATAATTTCACTCTTTTTAATAAATGGAGCTGCTCCATTCAAGCACATGGACTTAGAGCCAATACTTTTGGTGAAAGTTAACTAATTTTCACACCTAACAAATTATTTCACCAATAGTCGCAGTAGGGTAGTGATTTACAAGGTAACGTAAACCTTCATTGTCAATTACACGTGCTAGCATGGTACTATATGCACTAGCATTAAACTTTTTTCTGCTATATTTTTCTTGCACATCCTTTATTTTGTAAGCATGTTTTACTACATGTTCTAGCATATCCATTCATGCTAGCACACCTTATAGCACGTAGTAACGTACCACTATATGTGCTACTATACCATCATTGTTTTTATTATTTTCTTCCTTTTTCCAGCATTCTGATATGTTCTAATCTTATATATATATATATATAATATATATATATATATATATATATATATATATATATATATATATATATTTATATATATATATATATATATATATATATATATATATATATATATATGTATGTATGTATTTTACATCATTTTCTTGCAGGTTTACATAGATAATCAATTTAAATGTTTATCTTGTTTTAGATTTTTGATTTACTCTAATCTTGAAAAACCACCACATATGCTATTTTCTTTCACCCATGTGTGTGATCTCTAAAATCATAAATGGTGAGTTTTCCCTTTGTGTTTTATATCTTGATTTTATCTCAATAAAACTTTTTACTTGTTTAGAGGACCCTCTCTACTAAGATTGTCTTTGAGTTAAAACTACTAACTGCATGTTTCCTATCTCATGAGATCAAGAAAACAAAATAACATCCTTTTATTATACTTTATAAAATAGTCTTAATTAAGTTTATAGAGATGGGTTTATTCCCCCTGACACTGTAACTGTAGGAAGTACATGGCTAGGGGCTAGAAAATAATTATTTGGTGTATCCTAGGAACCCCAAAGTTGTTATAACCTTGAGTGAAATGGCCAAAAAAATGGGATCCCCACCTACTTTACTAGTATACCTTTGTGATAATTAGAGCCAATTTTATCCATCGCGACGACCCCAATTTGATTGATTAAGAAGAGTAAAATCTAGCTTTGTTAATCAAGGGGGTAAGGTAAAGTCGGTGTCTATAAATAGTGTACTACACTCATTGGATAATTACTTGGTATTTAGTTAGAGATATATTTTATAGGGAAATTCATTAACAACGTTATTTTCATCTATGTTACATGTTATTAAGTTTGTGTTCCACACCATTATCATACACCATCAGTCATAATCCCTTTCTCAAAATATTTTTTCTTTTGGACATCCCTTTTGAATTTATCTCATCTTAATTTTCATCTTATTATTTGGATTGCATTTTTTTAATTTTAAGCATCTCTTTCAAATTCCTCTCAAATAAGTCTTGAGTTTTGGATACGCACATACTAACTTAAGCAGATTCATTTAAATTTGAGTCATGAAATTTGGTATTCACTTAATTAAGGTCAAGGATAATCATTATTTTAGTCTTTAATTATTTTAGTCTAATGTTCACTTTTTTAGACTCTAAGCAATTGTCCTATCATTTTCCTAAGTCTTCTAGTTTATTATTCATGATGTTAAACTATAAGTACTTTCTTATGCTACGTTTAACAGTTTAACATTCACATTGTTAAATTCTAGGAACTCTCATATTCTAAACTCTTCTATCTTATCATTCACTTTGTTAAGATTTGAGTAATCAATCTTATTTCCTAAGTCTCCTAGGTTATAATTCACTTTGTTGAGATTTGGACAATTGATATTCATTGTTAAACCTATTATTTCAACATTCACTTTGTTGACATCCGAGTCATCCTTTTTAATTTCTAAACTCTCTTGTTTCAACATTCAATTTTTTGTTATTTGAATATTACCTTTTCAGATCTAAACCTCTTATTTTCAACATTCACTTTATTGAAATTCAAGCAATCCATTTTCACATCCCTAAGACTCACATTTTAACATTCACTTTTTTGAAGTTTGAGAAAGTACTTTCATCACTAAGACTTTTATTTTTGACATTCACTTGATCACAAATCTAAACACATTTTGTTTAATCACTATAACTTGATAAATCAATTCAATTTCATAGTCTGATATTTTAGCATTCACTTTGACAACTCTTAAGAACATCTATTTGATCACTACCCCTTATATCATTCCATTAATTTTTTCATGTATTAGAACATCAAACAAGTTTCCATGATACCCTTTTTTTATACAAAATGGTGGGAATACAATAGAGAAATTACGACCCCTTTGAAATAAAGAATAGAAATCCTTTCAACAATAGTTATAATAAGGAGGAATTAGAAAACCAACAAATCTATGCCTCCACAAAATAACAACCACACCTTGAGGGAATTTTACTAAAAAATAAAGATTAAATTCTTCTCTATGTCCTTGAAATCGGAGAAAAGTTACCATCCGATTTTGATGACGAGAATTTTAAAAATATACGAAGCCAAATTGAATCAAATAATAACATCTAACCCAAATCAAATAAGAACACTCAACCTAAATGTAATAAGAATAATGATTCTGCATCAACTAAAACAAATGATGATAAAAAAGGGAAGTATAATGCTTCTGTAACCAAGTCAAATGAGGCATTAAAAAAAAAAATGAATGAGATGGCTAAATAATTATCTTTAATGGAATCAAGGGTTACTAATGACACAAATAACAAATAAACAAATACTAATATTGAAAATTAAACAATGAAAAAAAACTTGATAATGTTTCAAATATTCTGCAAATTGATTTTCCATTCATAAAGGAATGGAAAACCATAAAGCATACCATATTTGGAAGGTAAAAAACAAAGAAAAAAATTCAAAGTTGAGGAGATGTGCCCTTATCCATTCAATCATGACATTTTATGCTTACATTTTCTTAAATATTACAAAGTTCCAAAATTTGAAAAGTATAAAGGAAAACACGATTCTCGTAAACAAGTCAAATAATTCTTTATGACTTGTTAAGAGGTATCCTATAATGATGTATATATATTTTTGGCTCTTTTCAAAGATCTTTGGAGGAAAATCCCTAGATTGATTCTTGCATCTCCTAAAAGGTTAAATCATAACCTTTATTGAATTTTTTGATAATGTTTTAAAACACTTCTCCTTTAATCTTGATTTAGATATTATAATGATGGACTTGTGCAATACCAAACAATTAAAAAATGAAAAAAATTATTTGCACAGTTCTTACAATGATGGTGCGGGATTGCAAGTCAGTTTCCTTACTTAATTCGATAGAAACAACTAGTTGTATCTTCATACCTAACCTAAATAATGAATTATCCTTTCAAATTCAAATGCATTATCTCACAAAATTTGAAGAATTCATTGAGAAGGGAACCCAAATAGAAAAGGATCATATTGTAAAAGGGTTTATTAAAATTCCTTTCAAGGACCACACTAAAAATAATAGCAATAACCATTCAAATGAAAAACCCAAGTTTATCAATCTGAATTTCATTGTTGATAATGATGGCATAACTTATAACCGTAATGTAAACAACGTTTAGAATAATCAAGAAAAACAATATAAATCAAAACAATACATCATGGTGCCAAGTAAAAAAGCTAATCCCCCTAAAGAGTATAAGTGAAGGTAATTTACACCATTGGGAGAGAGCCTTTCAAGTGTCTTACAAAATCCGGGTGAGTGCCAATATGTTCACTTACTAATTTACAAATCCTTTCGTAGAAGGATAAACAAAACCATTTTTTGTATAAATCTAGTGATTATTACAATTTTTGTCGCAATGACAACCACCCTACAGATTAGTACATGAGACTTCATCACTATATTCAAGATCTTATTGATCGTGGAGACATTGCGATCAAAGATCCATCACCCAATAAAACACCGAATGATAATTTAAAGGATTTTTCAAATCCTTTACCTAAGCATGGGTACCAATGAAAAATATGAGGAAACATGTGATTCTTTGAATAATGTTGACTTTTACTTGATAATATATTTTATAGAAGAACTACCCAATTCCATGGCCACTATCAAATTTAAAGCTCCTAACTATGCAGTGACCATATGACAAAAGAATGTTTGGGTGCCCAAATCGAATCAACCATCCACAACTTCCATTGAGCCTCTAGTTTCAAATCCTATGGCTCTAAACAATCCAAAACCCACCAACCACAGCTAAATATTCATCTACTCCATATGATTTTGTCAAATAACTAACGACGATACCCGCATATATCTCCATCATGGAGCTATTAAAACCATCACCTAAGTTCCAGGAAATTATTAATCACGCTCTCAACGAGTCATGTGTTCCTGACAACCTCAACAAACAAAATTTTTAGAAACTCATTGCCTGTATTTGACCGAGTAGTCCTATATTATCATTCAGTCCTCAAAACCTCCTAAATCCCAGTCTTCAAAATAATAAATCATTATATATTGAAGCCTACGTTATTGATCATGATATCAAATGAGTTCTTATTGACAATGAAGCCACTTTGAATATCTTCTGTGAAGATTATTAGATGTCTAAGGCATACTTAAAAGAACTTAGAAGCCAATATCATAACCATTTGTGGTTATAAAAAAAATCAGTGATAATATTCTAGAACCATCACTTTAGCCATACAAGTTGGTCTGCACATGTTGGATACTCTATGTGATGTTTTTAAAGTGGAAAACTCATATAATATCCTTTTGGGCTGGTCATGGATCCATACAATGTAAGTTGCACCTTCCACTTTCCACCAATGTATCAAGTTACCCCATAACGACAAAGAGTTTACCTTTTTCATTGATGTTAAGGCTTTCGATTATTGTAAGCTCTTGGAAGGAAGGGTTAACCACATAAATTATTATCCATCTATACATAGATCAAATTCACCTTGGATAATACCAGTTGTCAACAACCACATTGATCCTCATATGGTTTTCCAATTACTACGTTCTACATCAAGTTCAAATCCATGTACATCCAAATCACCACCTAAACTCAATTTTTTACATAAAGGTCATGGTGAATACAATATTGAGAATGATTTTCATATTGGTAATCTACCATTATCTCTGTGTAGTTACAAATGACTCAATGCACTCCATATAAAATAATATCTTATTTACCAACACAGAAAAAATCTTTAGAGATGGTGTGAATAATTAGAGGATGAACACAGTCATGGATCTAATGGCTCTTAGTTCTATAAGGATTGTATGGTTAAATTTATATGAATCAATAGACTACAACAAGGCTAATTAAAATGAATAACATTTAATAGAAGGGAAAAGGACTCAGTCCACAAGAACAAGGCCATCTTAAACCCATTCTATATGAACAAAATCTATACCGTCGTGGTCTAGGTTATGAAACCTTTGGAAAGAGGCCCATAATTTATGACATAATGACTAGTGAAGAGGAATCTGACTCTGAAGTGGAGATAAGTTCCACACATAGCCTCATTAAAACAAACTTCTTCCTCAAACACCTATACATTTGTAATCTAAAATTTGATATTTTTTACCCATATCTTATCCATAAGGAGTAAAAATATCACATTTCCATGGACCTCTTTAAGAAGGATGATGCCATCAAGGATTTTGTCAAGACTGAGGTCCCTATTCCCCTTTGAGATCATAATAATGGTTTTGATATAGACCTTGATGCTTCAAATTAATTAAGAGAGGAATTCGAGTGCTTTAATATATTAAAAAATACAAAAAATAAAAAGTAATAGAAAGAAAAATATAATCTATTATAGTGAAAATCTCACCCAGGTGCTATTTGAGAAGCAAAAAACAAGAAAGAGAATAACATTAAAATGGAAAAAGACACATCTCTTGGTGAAAACCTTTCTAAGGTTCCAGAGAGAGGAGACTCAACTCCAAATGAAATAGATAAATTACATAAACCTATTTTATCTTTTCAAGATAATGACACATAAAAAATTCTAGTAGAGGAGAGAATCAGAATCAACATCAGAACAAGTGATAATAAAAAACTATTACAACTTGGGACAAGTTTGACTAAATCAGAAATAGAGGTATCGACAAATCTCCTTACTGAATTTCAGGATGTTTTCACATGGTCATACAAGGACATTCTAGGATTATATCCTTCTATTTTCGTGCTTAATCTTGTGGTTCACCTGAATAAAAATCCCGTAGAATAGAAATTGAAGAAAATACATTCGAAGGATGAATTGTTGTTAAATGTAGAACTTCAGAAGCTGTTTGAAGTTGGTTGCATCATATCTATATATTACTCAAAGTGGATATCTAATATGTTGTAGATTGTAAAGAAAACACCTAGGATCTAGATCTGCACAAAATTTCAATATATCAACAAGGGTTGTCTAAGGATGAATTTACCCTACCTAACACTAAATCAATTTTTGTATCTACAAAAGGAAACAAAATGTTATCTATAATGGATTCATTTTTAGGTTACAACCAAATTCAAATTGCTAAGGAGGGCCAACACAAGAAAATATTCACAAGATGTTGGGGTACATTTTGTTACAAGGTTACACCGTTTGGCCTTAATAACATCAGGTAACCTATCAACATGCAATGATTGTAATGTTACATGATCTACTTCATGAAATCATGGAGGACTATATTGATGAAATTATTTCCAAATAAAAAACTAGAGTCGATCATCCATCCATGTTACGGCATATATTTCTATGATTGCGGGAGTATAATGTTCACATTTACCCTAATAAATGTGTATTTGGTATCACTTTAGGAAATATCTTGGGATTCATGATCTCACAAAGGGGGATTAAAGTTGAACCCAAAAAAATTAGAAGAATCATGGATATGCCTACCCTATAAAATATTCTTCATCTATGAGGACTCCAAGGAAAAATCCAATCTATTTGATGTTTTATCTCTCAACTCGTGGATAAATGTCATCACTTTAATCAGTTGTAAAATAAATATGTCCAATTCAAATGGAAACACCAATGCCAATATTATTTCACTAAATTAAAATAATACCTATCAACTCTGTCAGTGCTAATACTGCCTATTTAAGGCAATCCTATGCTATTATACACATCTACAACAAAACATGCCATAGGGGTGTTTCTTGCTCAACATGACAAAGGGAAGGATTAAATAGTCTACTACCTTAGTAGAACCCTTATCACTCACAATATTAAATATTATTGGGTCTAGAAAGTATATTTGGTTGTAGCGTTCGCATTTCATAATTAGCAATATTACCTACTCAATCATACAACAAAGATTATTGTCAAGGTAGATCCTTAATAATATCTAGTATCAAGACCTATCCTAATAGGCCAAATGTCTAAATGAATTGTACTCCTAAGTGATTTTGAAATAGAATTTGTTAATTAAAATTCCATCAAAGCGAAAGCTCTTGAAGATCAACTTGTCACAATGCCACTATCGTGCTTCAAACCAATTTTTTTTGAGTTCCCGGATGAAGAGATCATTTACATTGATGTAATCCTTTCCTGGACTTTATTTTTTGATGGAAAATTCAACATGCATGGGTTAGGAACTCGAATTTTACTACGCACACCATATGGTAATGTTATACCCAATTCTTACTTAATTGGGTTTCCTATTCACTAACAACATTGTAGAGCATCAAGCCCTCATAGTAGGTTTAAACTTTGTAATGGCTTTGTGGCCTAAAGATATGATTTTTTGGAGATTCTCTTTTAATAATAAATAAAGAAAACAAATAATTTTAGGTAAATTATGATAAAATTTGTTCCTTATAAATGTATGGTTGACAATCTCAAAGGGTACTTTTAACTTATTACATTTGAACAAGTTGCTCACACATAAAACAAAGAAGCAAACACCATAGTGAATATCATGTCCCTTACTGAATTTGATATAAATAAAAAATAAAATTTTTCTCATCAAACATCTTTTGGTACCTATATGTGATCTGTTAGATTCCAACATGGTGTGTGAAATTTTTAGTCCTGAGAACCCTAGGTATCAAGACATTTATACCTTCATCCAAGACAAAACCTATCCCCCACACATGAATTCACATAATAAATGATCCTTAACACAATGTTCTTCATGCTATACTATCCTCACTGAAACCCTATATAGAAGAGGCTACAATGATACTCTCTTAAGATGTCTCAATATGCATTAAGCTAATCAAACTCTAGTCAAAGTTCATGTAGTTTCTTTTTTGCATAGACACAAGCGGTATGGTCTTAGATAAAAATATAGTTTGTGTTGGTTACTATTGGCCCACTATGAAATCAAAAGCATGTCACTTTTTCAATAAATTCCAAACATATCAATGGTATGTTAATCTTATTTATGTTCCCTCACAAGCCCTCCAACATATCACATAACCCTGACCTTTTTACAGATGGGTGTTTGACTTAATAGGAAAGAGAAATCCTACATCCTCTTATGGTAACATTTTCATAATCACTGCCACTAAGTATTTCACCAAGTGGATAGAGGCCATTCCTCTTACCTATGCCACAAGGTAAAATATTTCCAAATTAATCTTTAACCACATCATTTTCCACTTTAGATCCCTACCTCTCTTATTGTAGGAAATGGTACATCACTTAAAAAAAATCTAATGTCAAGGAGTTAAATAAATTTTTCCATATCAATCCACAACAGATAACTCTATATTAACTGCAATACAGTGGCTAATCCGAAGCTTCCAATAAAGTGATAAAACAAATATTAGAAAATATTTTTCATAAACATGGTCAAAATTGGTACACACAAATGTATCCCACCCTTTGGGCTTATCAAACCTCATTTTTCACTCCAACTAGAGCCACTCCCTTCTTCGTCGTATATGGTTCTAAATCTGTAATACTTATATAAGTTGATATCCCATCCCTCTGTGTATCATTACAACACATGGTGCATGAATAATATTACCCATATAATTTGATATCCTATACGTACTTAGGACCACTTGAAAGTGTATTAGAATTGAGTCCGATGAAGCTACAACAAAAGAATAAAACCTCGTGAGTTTGATATTGGAGACCTTGTGTTGAACGAGAATTAGAATAACACTAAAAAATAATGTGAAAAAGGTAAGTTCAAACCTAATTTACATTAGGACCATACAATGTAACTACTAAGATTAGATCCAAAGCATATAAACTGTCCAATAAAGATGGAAAAGAGATAAAATATCCCATGCATGTGGTTCATTAGAATAAGTTCTATTCTTGAATCTTCTAAGAGTATCCCTACTGTTGGGGGCATATTGACACAACCACTTTTCTTATGCCATCATTCTATACCTCTTATTCATTTTTTCGAAACTACCTTGTGTCGCATGTTCCTCCTATTTAGGATATGAATCTCATGCTCCACAAGTCATGTTCACCCACTTCCATTGTATTATTTCCTTTGGTATTCACCAGGATTATTCATTTGTGCCTTGCTTAATATGGTTTAAGGAAACCTTTCCTTTTTCATTGGCACACATATAATTAAAAAAAAATCATATTAAAAAAATCAATATAAAATCCATCAAAATCCAAAAAATAAAAAGCATACCAAAATCCAAAAACATTCAGAAAACATGCAAAGGTTCTAAGAAATAAAAAATGACTAGATCAGCATAGTTAAACAATATCTTTGTTTGAATAAAATCCTAATGATTGTTCAAAATCATCCTATGATTATTATATCTCCTACCCACTGCATGTATCATTTCTTGTAGGCAATCCATCAATCAACCTTTCATGTGGATTATTACTTAGGGTAGATTCAGTTTTAAAATGTTTCCTCACATGTATCCTTTCTTGGAAAATGAGCACAATCCATTTTTACATTGAACATCAATGGGATCCAATAAGGGTGTCACGAGGAGTAGCTATTTTGCTTTTTGGTCTGATCCAATCTACTTACATATATCATTTCTTAGGGGCATTCACATCTGCCTATTGTTCACTGTAGAACACATTAGAGCGATATTTAGATATTGTTATTAAAAATTGTGTTGCATTGTTGTTGTTATATGTTAACTTAGTGTAAGTAATTTTGTTAGCATCATGGTTTGTATATAATCTTGGTGTGTCTATATTACTGTATGCATAGGGGTTTGTTTGCAATATTGTTATTATTTTGTGATTTTTTCTATGTGTGTTTTTCATGGTGGTGTTAATTATAAAAATGTAATAATAAAATATAATTAACACTATTCTAATACATCATGAATAAAAGCTAAGATACACCACAATCAAATAATCATCACACACCCATAAGAAATAATATCACAATCACCATCTACTCTAATATATACCATTATGAAATCATCTCTACAACTATATCAGATAAAATAAAACATCTCATCATAATCTATGCCATATCAAATGTCCATATATTATGTAAACATAACAAAATGTTAACCACAAAACATCATATCCATCAATAAATGTCCATGTCCATTGTACTAGAAAATGTTATATACATATCATCATGCCATCAAAGGAATTGATCTCCAAAAATGTGCCTTCACTATGAGGCATTAGGAAAATAGATACATTATATCATCAAAAAATGAGTCATTGTAATAAGGCATCACGATCTATCATTACCACCTCTGGATGGTGGCATCTATATTGATCTCACCAACCTAGATGAACTCTACAATCTGGTGGACTGGCTAACTGCTCTCTAACTAAACTTTGTGGCTTTTTGGCCCTCATGAATTTCCACCTCATATAAGGCTCTATAATAGATTGCCTCATGTTATGCAGTAATAACTTCCTACATCACATCACTCATACTCCCTTCCTAATTCATGCAATAAATGACACCTCACTCAATGGTCACCTACTGTAACTATATGAAACGCTCATCTCTCTCCATTGTCCTCTACTATAGCCATTATATAAACCCATCTATCTATATGGTCCTCTCATCTAGGATCCTTTGTAGGGTATGCATAGTAATGAATGATACATATAGCTAAACAATAGCTAAATCCCTATTTGTGGTAACTCATTGCACCTGTACTAGTAGCTTAGCATCTGATGGCCTTGGGACTCATATGTATACATGTGGTTTTACCTGTCTATCATGTTTTTACATCCTTCTCTCTTGCATGTCCCCAACTATCATCACCATCTCCATCTGCATCTCCTCCTCCATATCCAACTCCTCCTCACAGTCTAGGTTTCCTCAGTGGTGATAATAGAACCTGTGTTGGTGCCTGTAATGGCACATGTATTTACAAGGTAACTTGTAGTGCACCTTCTACCTACCCCAAAAATTATAAAGGTATATGCACTGGTAGCAACATTTACATAACCAAAACCTAAGCTAGAACCTGTAATGGCACTTGAGGCTGAATATGAACATGTAATGGAACATGGGTCACCTTAATGTGTACACCCCACACATGTTAGTGTAATTTTACCTATGGATCCTATGTCAATTTTCCTTGTAACATAGCCATAGTGTCATCCTATCCTAGTTTACCCCTAACTCCTCTTTGTGGCCCACCCATGGTTCTCTCCATTATTTCGACCACTATGGGTACCTGTAGGATACTAATCAACCTAGGCATGATCCCTGCATACTAGTTATCGTACTCTAGCATTATCTATGGATCCATAATATACACTTGAGAATATTATGTTTGTAGTATAACTCTGAAGAAAGTGGCCTTGACTGCTTTGTCTATAATCCATGGAACAAAGTACATTACCTCGTATACAAAACACACATACCAGTTCTCCCCGCCAGGTATATATTGTGTCACTCTTAACTACCATCTGAAAACTTCCACCCTATACATATCTAGTATGTGTCTGTGACTATTGATAATAATGTGATCCAACTCCACTGTTGAAAACTCTATCCCATTTGTGATACACTGGTATGTCTGTATGGTCTCCATATCACCATACAAAGATGAAGGTCATAAAATTCACAATGGTATAAACCCATATCCCCCATGTGTCCTCTCTTAATAGGACCCATTTTCTCCCATCCAAATGATGATGTCTCCTCTGGTTGTCTATCACATAGAATCACCACTAGCCATCCAATAGTTATATGGTCCTATGATCATATTTGTAGTAGTTTTTTTGGACTCACACTCCCCTCCTCTCTGTAGGCCATTAAGTGAAAATTCCTATAAAAATGGGATAAGATACATTGTCCCTAATTGAACAATGTTCCATACATGATATTTGTAAATACACCTATCATGCCCAACAGGAAATGACTACCAGTCTTATCATGTACAAAATTGTCACTGATAAGAGATATTTGATAAATAGGGAGTCACACCATTATAGAATCATCCATACACTCATATATGTGCACTGTCATGCCTTATCTAGGTATGTCATCCATAAAATATAAATCTAATATATGCCTACATATCCATGTGGCATCATCATCCCACTTTACTAACCAACCCTGTATCGACACCCGAATGATCTGATACACATCCTATAAAGTCGTCATCATCTCACCAATCGACAGCCTAAAAGTATGGATCTCACTGGGTCATCGCTTGTTTAACGTGGTTAATAAATAATGGTTTATCTTAATAGCTATTAATTGTGTAATAAAACTAAACCCTATTATCTCTAGTAGTGTGAACAACTGTCTCTGATGTCTACGAGTAAATGTCCTTTGGAACAATCGTAGTCATCCATGGCGCTCACAAATGTCTAATGACAACTATCTCTCCTAAAAACCATCCCATAACACTATTAGATAATCATTTTTCTATTAAAACTTTCATAATTTTTTTTGAAATAACCTAATCATGCTAGCACACCCATTGATACACTAGCATGCATACTTACACTCTAGTATGTACACTTCAATGCTAGCATGTACACCTTAACGATAACACATTAACATTAATGCTCATGCTCTTACTTTAACGATGACATAGTTCAATATCAACACTCATGCCATTACTTGCATGCTAGCATGTGCATGATGATGTTAACGTATTTCATGGGCTACACTAGTACACTCAAGTACATGCACTAGTGTTAAATTTAATTTTTCTCCTAGATAAAACTAGTAATAAATACACTAAAACAAAAATATTTTTCACTACTTATTGTGTCACCCTCATTTGGTATTTTCTTGAACTCTTAGACATGGTCTGTAAGATGTTTCCTCTATAGTCATCAACCCATATTTCTCAAAACTTAAAGCTCAAATTTTACTCAAACGAAAAAGGAGTCTAATAGCACAAATTACATATGATCTTTTCTAAGCCTTCAACCTATCTAATTATACCTTCCTAACACAATTCAATGAAATAATTTTTTTAAATAATACCCTAGTAATCATTCTACCTATATTATGAATATCACAACAAATCATCTTACCCCTTGTATGTCAATATCCTTACTTGGGGCAAGTCAAATCAATTATTTCCCTCATGTGCATCCTCGCTTGGGGAAATGTTCACTCCCATCCTCTCCCTTACATGTAAATATTATTTCTTGAGGGTAATGACCCTTTTTAATCTCAAATTATTTTTGATCATGGATCTGGAATAAATAATATCATGAGGATTTTTGTAACTCTACTCTCTCAGTCTAATCCCATTCCCTTGCATGTCAATATATTTTTTTGGGGGAATCTAAATTTTCCTAATTATCATTGTGGAACACATTAGGGGCATAGTTAATTTTCATTATTTCAAGTTTTTTTACACTATTTTTATTAATTCCGAACCAATTTCAAGTATTTCGTGATCATCTTGGCTCATTTATAGCCATGATGCATACTTTTACTATGTATATTGGGTTTTCTTTCCTTTTTGTATTTTTTCTTGCTTTGGACAAATTACCAATATTATTCTCCCATCTTGGTTCATTTATAGACATGAAATATACATATAATGTGTATATTTGGTTTTCTTTATTTTTTATCTTTTACTTGCTATGTGTGTGTTCATTTATGCACATGATGGGTTAACAATCCCGATTCGTTAATAATCATGGTGACAACTCTATTGTGCAAAAAAAAAAGGTTGATTTGAATATTAGTATCTAAATGGAAGCTCATGCTACAATAAAAACCATTCCTATTATTCTTCTACTTCTTTGACTCATCTTCCTTTTCCTTCTTCATATCAATACATTTTCCACTGCTTTACTATGTCACCCATCCACTTAAGGGGGTATCCCCTTAGAATCCATACTCACTGGGGAATTTAAATGCTTCACCGTGGCATATCAAATAGGTCTACCATGATTCCCTTTCTTCCACTCACTAATCTACATGTGTTTACTATATTTAAAATGATATTACTTCGTAATAATACTTTAAAGATGGGGAAATATAGACACCCTATGAATACATACATATTTCTATCCATTGCTAATTATCCACATCCTTTGCATAATATGCCAAAATTGGTTCTATAATGCATTCTAGCCCACTATCCTTTGACATCTCTCTACAATTCATTCACATCCCATTTAGAATTAACTTAATAAATTAATTCTATCATTCTTTAAGTATTCACTGCATCCATTTACAATTAATTAAATTAATTATAATCATGCTTAAACCTTACTCCTATATCATTTGGCTAATTTAATTAAATATTTATTTAATTAAATAGTTAATTACCCACTAACATCTCTTAGCTAATTTAATTAGTTATTTAAATAGAAATAAATCTATTATCTACTCACACTGCACTTCAAATTTCCTTGTCACTCAAGTAAAAGTACCTCATTGCACAGCACTTATAGAATCCTACAAAGATATAAGTGACAATAATTTAAATACAACCACCTTCATGAATAATGCTTATGTCCAACAAAAAATTAATTACCCCTCAATGGATAGTCAATCCATTTGAACTGCTATACCAAAATTCATTCAAGATCCCATTAAGAACCATGATCCACTTTATAGTCTCTCCTTCTATTATAAATAACATGCTATATCCTTCACAAACAATCCTCATTAGCTTTAAGAAATTTTAACAAACCTATGCTCATTTTCCATTTTAATTTGCATCCTCGTGTTTACTCTTGGTTCTATAATTTCTTCTTCATTTGGAGAATAAATTGAGCACCAACATTCAAACAATTTCAATAGATCTAACTATTGTATTAACACTTCAGGAATTTCATCTTAAGGTTAGCAAGAATACTCTAAGGAAAGGTTTGCACTACTTATTGTTTATCTTTAACTTACTTTCAGTTTTAATTTCTCACAGTGACCAATCTAAAACAAATACCCCTTTATATGTTAGACAATCAAAAATTAATCTCTTTACTCTTACATCGCATATTTATTTGGTTGACATACATTTGCATAGTCTCTCATGCATTTTAATTGTTTCTTCTTGCATTTTAATTACAACGTTTTTATATTTAGTTGATATTCATTGGATCATAATTTTTTGTAATTATATACTAAGAATTTGAAGTTTGTATATAGAGAAATTCATATTTTTATATAGATGTCAAGAGAAACAATCCATACTTCGATAATATTGTGTTTTGCAAATACTTTTCCATCATACATGTAAAAAAGAAGAATGACTCGAAAAGATATGGTATTGTTATTGCCTCTTGTGTTCGTTGGTGAGATGATATTAGTTTCTCCATTTGAAAACTTTGTTTTCTCTTATGTTCTCAATATAAGTGTCATAATTTTTTTTTCCATTAATTACTTTTACAATTCTCCACCTTGATTCTATAAAATTTTATATAGATTGTGACTACATTTATTTTTTACTCTGTGTTCTTGATTGTTATGAAGGATGAGAACTATTATTCTTCATCTTGGTATCATTTCATGTGTAGATTTCCATACATGTAAACCTTTTTTCTTTCTTGAAGATTGTTGCAAGTTGTTCAATAAAAATTCCTTGATAAAAGTGTTCATATTTGACTACAAGAAAATTTTAGATGCATTTAATCTTGTGTTGGAAAAAAATGGTTTCTTCTCATTTATTTTAGAGGCAAATTTCTTAAAAAGGCATTCATGTATTTGTTTGAATTTATAAATATTAATTATATGATAATCAAAGTTTGATAAAGTTTGTAATTTACTAGACATATTCAATAATAATGTAATGTTCGTTTATAATGACATTTATTTTTAGCTCCTGTAAATGATTATGCATCTAAGCATCGAAAAAAAAAATTCATATGATTTTTGTTTCCATTTTTTCCAAGTTTGAGAATACATATGACATGGTTATTTTGTTGTATCCTACGTAGTTTGAAGACTGTATATTGAGAGTTTTATGTTATCTCTAATTGATAAATTCCAAATATTTTATCGAAATGTGATTTTATGGTTGTTGATTTTAGAATTATAAGTATATTTGACTTGGAATTTCATTAGAGGTAATGAATATGTATATACTACAATTTTACACTTGAAGACCTTTTCAAAAAAATATCTTCTTTCCTCCCTTTCTCCAGATACTTGAACATATGTATGTTTGTGACTCCTAAATAACATGAATATTTTTACTTTTATTTCTTCATTGTTCCTTCCAAAAATAAAATTTAACATATTCCTTTCTTCCCTTTTCCCCCTTGTTAAGGTTGTGTTAATTTTGTTTTTATGATCCCTCGCTAGCTTTTTATCTCTTCAATTATATTTCACTCATCATGGATACCTCACTATCAAAGCGAAGAATTGTCCACTTTGTTGTTGGTCAAGCTAATATTGAACAAAAATTACAATTATTGAACATCAATCTAATTCACTCAACTCTTACATATGAAGTGCAACTCTGTAAACTTACAGTTCACCCTACTCCCTTCCAAGTTTACAATAAAATCCTTGAGAAAAAATTACAAGAAGGATCTTTTGTAAAATTGTGCAAGCGATTTTGTAGAATGGTCAAACATTAATTGCAAGTTTCTCTTCTCATATTACTATATATTGTAGAATATTTTTCCATTTTTCAATATTTTCATATCATACTGAATTTACTTTTGTAAGACTATTCTTATCCTTGACGTGAATATTATTGAATCCTCGCATATAAAAAAATCGTACACCTAGTCGCATTCCATGCCATCTTCTTCACAACAACCAAGATATTCCTAAAGACAAAATAATTTGGAAAAATGTGTCTCCCTGAAAGTGTCTCCTTCTACGTACATGACTACCTCAAGTTCCACACATGTACCTCTTCAAATCAACGAACTAAATATAACTAAGGATTTGGTCGATAAAAGGTCATGCACTCAAAAAAAGGTCCAAAAATACAACAACAAGGGAATTGGTTCTTTTTTTATTTTGATTTTTTGGAAAACATTGGAGGAGAAATTTGTGTGACATGTTTTAATGAAACAACACATAAATTCTATGGATAGACAGAAAATGGAAATATTTACACTATCTCAAATGGAACAGTTTGTGCTACCAATCAAATCTAAAACAACTTGAATAATTCTATAGAAATTTAGTTATGTCCCTCCTCAAATGTTAGCCTTTTTCTTCGAGACAAGAAGGATATTCCAATGCATAAATTATACTTGAAACAAATTAAAGATATATCATACTTCCCTCCTGGTACTCTGGTTGATATCATTGTAATTGTTTTTTATGATTTCCATGTGATCCACTTTATGACGACATGATAAATAGGAAACAAAAAAGATCTCTGTAATTAAAGGATCTATAAATATTTATTGTTTCCATCACTTTGTGGGGAAAACATATTGAATACCTAGGGAAATATCTAGAAGGCATTATTTATATTCCTAAACTTCTTGTTGTGACCAGAAAGGTTGATTTTGTTTCAAGGTTTAATGGGGGCACAATTGATACTATCTCTAATACCAAATGATTTATTGATCCATCTATTTTGGAGATGTTAGATCTCTACAAGTACCTTTCGTCTAATAGTTTCTTTGTTCTAGTCTAGTCTATCACAAAAAAAAGTTATGGGTCCCCCATAAAACTTGTGCTCCTTTGCAACTATAGTGGAAATTATTTAAATGGGTAATGTAGAAAGAAATGAATGGCACAAATTAAATATGAAATAAAAAAATGTCAACATGGATAACTTATTTTACATGGCTTGTCCTCTTTTAACTGGTGATAGAAAATGCAAGAAAAAATTACTTGCAAACTAAAATGGTATTTCATTTTGTTCAAAATGTAATTATGAGGCTGTTAAGTGTGACTATAGGTATATGCTAAGGCTTGATATTAAATATTGAATAGGTGAGGTGTAATATGTTTGATGAAATAGTTGAATCATTCACATGAATAAAAACTAAGAACTTTCACTTCTTTTCCATAGATGTTAAGGTGATGCGTAAAATTGAAGACCATGTTGTTGGAAACTATTGCACATTCAATATTTACATCAAAAGAGAAACATATCACAACAAGAAAAATTTGAATTGTGTCATTTGAAAATTTATATAATGTCATCTACAACAACCTCTACCAAGCCATATATACAATAATGTTTCTTGTGTTTCCATGAATGTTTCTTCACCACCTGGATCAGGTTCCTTTTACTATTGTAATTTGTTTCCGTGATTTTTTTTTAGTATTTTTCCCATCGAGGATTTACATCCTATTATGATTGAAATACAAGGCCTCCTTCAACATTCTTCTTGCCTATGGAAACAAATATGTTTTGTATACCATGTAATTGTGTCTTTAATATGTATATTATTTTGGCATGTATACTGTTAAATTGTACTTTATATATAATATATAAAAAGAATTAGCTTTATTTATCCATTTCTGGATGCTCTAATGATTTTTTTTATCTTCATTTACTTTCATTTGTATAATGTTGCATAAGTTTTGATAATGCAAGTTTTCATTCTCAACCAAACTTTTAGAGATTTATATATATTCGGGTAAATGCATCTTTTTGAATGTTTTTCTTCTCTTGTTAAAGGTTGATTTTGTTCTTCCCTCATGTTCTCTTCATTTTTTTGGATTCAGCTTCGAAAAATTAAAGACCTAAAATGCAAACCCTAGAATCAAGGAAGTGAAGACGTGAGTATTATGCTCTCAATAAAGAAAGCATAAATCAAAAAAAATTTCATCGGTACCACGCTCATAAATATTTTGTAAATAATCTTAGGCATAAAATTTGGAACCAAATTGATTTGAATGGAAATTTTAATTTATCACAACTTCAGTCCCCTTCCATTCTTCACATAGGTTTTACAACTCCTTCAAACAATCTGCAACTTCAAAATTGCATCCAACATATTACATCTGTTAACTACATTACTCTTGATGTAGCACAATTAACAAGGAATATATCCTTGTAAGGACCTAACTATATCTCTCAAAATCATATTTCCATCCATTATATCAAGTAACAGAATGATCCTGTTTAGTTTCCTCCTTTAGAAGAAGCACAAAGGTTCTCTCCTATTATTTCCTTTTTGCCACACAAAAAATCCTTCCTATCCTCCCCATCCTTTTTTGAAACTCAACACACGTTTCAAAAAAGAATAGATATTTTGTCTAACATCAACACTTTCTAGATCTATTTAAAAAACTACCTTGACATGATAACAATAAATTCAAGTGGTGTGCATACTTTCCATAGATGCAATCTTGAAAAAATGGGCACTGTTTCTCTTCATGGAATAACATGGATCCACCATCAAAACCAAATTTTTTACAATCCTTGACATAGGTAGAGGAAATGTTAATTTTAAGAATAAATCTTGTTTTATAGTTGAGAAAGACTCATGGATGGATGATAATATAAATACATAGGGCATACAATCATCTTCCCACATAATGTATTCTTTATTGCCAAATACCTTCCATGTTGCCTAGGATATTTATACATCTTGGTTATACAGAGGAAAGGTATACAACACACAAAATAAGACTTCTATGTTAGAAGGTCATGTGTCTGGAATGCACTAACATTTAAAATAATACATAATCCATGCTATAAATATGTGTTTCTCAATAATGATGCTCTTACCTGTTTTCCTTTTGAGACATAGATGTTTATTTCCTCAACAATTTTACAATGGATATTCAAGAATCAAATGGCCATAATTTAGATACCCTTGATCTGTATTCTTATTCCTCATCTGATATATTTTATGTCACACCTTTTGTCCACTCCATTCCAAATTTAGGTACTGAAAAAGAGGGAATTCTACACTTTTTATTAACATCTAATAAAAAATCTCCAATTGTGTTTTCCTAGACCAAATTTTTCCTTTCGCCTATAAACAAGTACAACATAAAAGTATTATTTTCAATGACATTGCCTACTTTTTTCTATACATGGAAATCCATGTTCAAATATCCTCACATGAAATAGGGATAACTCCATGAATATGCCTTGCATTTGATGTGTTGCCATGATAGATGTTTTGGTTCACACCGGTGATTCAAACACGTTTTACCAAACCAAGTTATGTGTCACATAAGCCATGAGACAATAGTATTATTTATTTAACTGGATATAGAGCATGACCATATAAAAACTATAGAATATATTTGTCAGAGGATTCACTATTACTCGAATGATAGCCTTCTAGATAGTTTAATGTTCTTTGGAACTAATCTTTGCACAACCCACTGGTTTTGGTTAGTAGCAGACGTGAACTCTTTGATATTTTTGAGCAATTAGCCCCACCAAAATTTATCTTTACTCTGAGCACAAAAAATAAAATGACAAGAATTCAACAATGTTATTGCTGGAAATCCCCAATAGGATGCTCGAGCTACTTAATGATGGGGAAACAAAAATATTATTTCCAAACCTCGCTATGTCTCCACATACTTTCATCAAATATTCACAATTGGTCATGAATAGGTGATCCAAAAACCTCTTGGAGCGCAAGACTATTGGTACAGTTACACATTTTCCTTTACTTTTGTATTATAGTCTAGAATCTTCATGTCTTATATGCTTCCTCCTTTCCTTTCACATATATGAATGGTATCACATAGGATATGTAGACATTTTTTACACCCAGAGAAAAAATGTCAACTCGAAACTTTTAAAAGTTTCTCAATTTGGTGAGTTACGAGTTTGATTATGTTTGGGACAAGCACTTTGGATTAAGATAAATTTTTTTAATTGTTCGGTTTTGGACAGTCTTAGAAGTTATTTGGAATCAAAACTACAACTTGAGTACAGTTTAAGAATGCCATGCCTCATAGATGCATCCACTCCATTTGAAACCTTCGTCAGAACTGTGTAATAGCTGTAAACAACCATTGCAGGGCCCTGAGGAAGGTAGGAAGGGCAACATGTATTAGACATGATGTTCTGAAGCTATAGGAAGGTGGAAGATTTGAGGGATAATTTACAATTTTACAAGCAATTTGCATTTTCAATGAGGGATAATAAGGTACACTTGATTGATCATTTATTTCTATGATTAAGTGAATTATTTAAAGTTGTTTTGAGTTGTATAAGTTCATTCATTATCCACACAGATGAAAGAAAGCATAGAAAGGAAGGACATACATCTCATAGCATGAAATTATTTTCTTTATTCATTAGGAATAATAATACATATTTTTCTCACACAAGCCATGAGAAATAAATGAAAGGAAAAACAATGCATATATTTATGAAGTTGAAAATGTAAAGATGTAAAAGAAACCCGTCATTTCCTCAAGGGAGTGTTCTTATCCTTCTGTACTATTGTTCCAGTTTTCCACTGTAACTGAATCATCATACCTAAAAAGGGAGAAACAAATGATCATCAATATTGAGCTCAAGGTTTAGTTTAACTCTTTATACTTCCAACTTCATAAATTCATGCATTGAAAAGTGTAAAAAAGGTAAAAGCAAAAGAATCATAATTTAAAGGTTGAAGTTGACTGAAATGAGATAAAATTACAGCTGAAACAGAATGAAAAGAGAATTCTGGGAAAATTTTAACAGGGCTTCGCCATGTAAAATGGACATTTATGATTTTTTCGGCATGCATATCAGAGCTGTAATAAAAGGAAATATAGTATAAATGCAGAAAAAAATGGACTGCACTTTTAGTCATCATATTGAAGTACTTGGAGCATTCATTATAACTTAACAACTGAATAACATGAAATTTGAAGTAATTTTACAAAGTACATCCTTTCTATGAATTCCAGTTTTCAAATAAAGGAAGTACAAATTATAGATATGACTGCCATATCAAAGAAGTACATCTATTTATGCAAGGAAATAGATCAAGAAAAGATTAACATCAAGTTCATCACAAAAAGTCAAGAATCAATTTGGTTATAATGGATTAAGAATGAAGGAACATAAGTTCCATTGAAAGAAAATATTAAGAGTAAAATGCATCTTAGAACATCTCTAAGTTACAAGAAAGGTACAGTCTATTTTCTTTCAGCATATTTAGTCATTAGACAAAGGATGAAATAGACAATATAAATTACAGTTAGAAATTTACATAAATAGAGCTCTATGGCATCAACTGAATCAAATATAGGTGTCATAAAAGAATAGATATCTCTAAGTGATAAATAGTGAAGCCAAGTTCTAGTGTTCAAATGGATCTGAGATTTTTCACTCAGTCAAAGAAGCACAAGAAAATCATACAGAGAAGAGGAAGAGGTAAGTATTAAGAAGAAAAGGGATTGCTTTATGTCCACCACAGGAAAATGAAGAAAATACAAAGCCTCTACAAAAATAAATATCAAAACCAAGAGTTTGTACGTATCATCACAAAAAACAAGATTGTGTATATAAAGAAAAGGAATTTCCAAGGTGTCTTCCAGTTTTACGACATCCACAAAGGAGTAGAGAGGATCCGGGTGCAAAACACTTCAAAATTAGAGATAAACTATATAGCTTACCACATGGGTCCACACTTTGAACCCGAATAAAAAAAA
Organism: Taxus chinensis; assembly: GCA_019776745.2. NCBI lineage: Eukaryota > Viridiplantae > Streptophyta > Pinopsida > Cupressales > Taxaceae > Taxus > Taxus chinensis. The sequence goes on from CM034146.1 coordinate 649,986,094, forward strand.
ATATTACCCTAGTTTGAAAAAAAAATCTAAAAGAGTTGAAGTATCCATTAATGATTCTCATTATTACAACTCAAAGTAAAGGGAATAAGTCCCAATGGAGAAGGGTAAACATTCACCCACATAGTTTTCCTCTTGACAACACTTCTACACAAATAGCAAAGTCTCCAGAGCTGAGTAAAGGTTTCAAAAGAATAAATGATACACAATCTCAAACATCAAATCAAATACATACATATGCCAAGATCAAAAGACACTATAGTGTGTGGAAAATAAAAACATACAAAAATGAGCCAGAAATTCTCAAATTTACAGATCCACAAATAACCCAGAAAATAAATTACCTAGAAAACCCTCCATGAGTTAGAAAATGAAGATACAATCAAGAAATGGTTGAGTCATTGAATTGAGGGAGCCATCATGAAATTTCAGAACTCTCGTATAGGAAAATTAAGTAAATTCAAAGGCCTCTACAGGTAGAATGAATACCCAAATCAAAAATCCTCTGAGGATATCTCTTTTTAGGTTTTAAAAACAAAGCATTCAACCAAAATATGAGTAGAGTAAAGTTTTAGATCTCAAAAAATCTCAGGTAGAGGTCAATGAAAGACTCACCAAAATGAAAGGATAAGTTTCAAAGCAAAATACAGATACCTAGAACTCAAAATACATAGATCTAAAAGTCACAATGAAGACTAGTTTGAGTATTTCACTCACCTTTTATCACAGGCAGTTTCAAAGTTGATTGATCATGAACACTCTATTGAAAAATGTACAGATCGGAAAAAATAACAACCCTCTATAGAGATTGTAAAGCTTTCAAGCTTGGAAAACCCATCACAGTGTCAACATTGGTCGATGAAACATAGAAACTAGAAATCACTCAAAGCATGATCAAGGATCAGAGATACATGAGCTCCACTTTCACTTTCCATGATTGTCATCAAAACCCATATAAAAATGATGGCCATGGTCTTGCTCAGAATATCAGAGACAGAACAAAAGAACAAAGAAAATTTGAGCTCACAAATCTCATCAATGGCGGCAGTGAAATTTGACAAGAGCTTCGCTAGCTCGAGAGGAGCTCAAGTGAAAAATGCTAAATGTTAGGGTTTCGACCCCTTTTCCTCCATCTAACTCTCCAAGTTAATCAAACCCAACTAGGGTTATATCAAGTACCAATGTGTCGATGTTGCAAAGAAACCCTAACCCCACTTGGGTTAGTTTCAAAAAATGGGTCACCGACACAATCATCGGAAGGGTTGAGCTATCATTCGGAGGGGACAAGTTTTAATGTGATCATTACATATTGATTTGCAAAGTTAAAAAATATTACCCATTGCTACAGGCAAGAATAATGATCACCCAAAAGCGTAAAGTCCATCATAGTCCAACTTAAATAAATGTAAATCCGACGATACATGCCAGCATGATCAGGTTGAAAAGGTGAGTCTTTTAACTATAATCATTGCAAAGGAGCCTTTCAAATACAAACTATCCATTATTTCAAGGAAATAATAATTAAAAGGTGGTAGACCTTATTATTTTCCTAATGGCCAAAAGGTGTCCAAACCAGATGAAGCTTGAAAAGGTGGTCCCCATAGTGGATGAATCATTTTTTACAAATATTGCAAAAAAATGCAAGTATTACAATTATTTTACTCACAAACAGGGAGTTAGATTTGCATATGCTTTCACAAGAGGACAGAACAAAACAAGGAGACAAACTTGCATGCTTAAAGGAGAGGAGACTTCCTAGCAAGCAAGCCTATTATTAGCAAATTATTCACCCTTATTTTCTTAAAAATAGAACAGTCAACTTTAGTTTGACTGAATGTAATCAAGGCTATTAATGCCTATTTGTAATTGCATGCTCTATTTTTATTCATTTATCTATTATTAAATAAAGGATAAAAATAGGATGCATGGGCGAGTACAAGCCTTAGTCTATTTTTAGGAAGGGTGGGAGAATTATTTTTGCTATATATTGTGTGCCTTTACAAAGCACAAAGGAGGAATTTTTGGATATAGGAGTACTGAAGCAACTTTTGCCTAAGTTTTGCCTTCTGAGTGTGAAGTATTTTCTACCTTTCAAATTATTTGTAGTCTTGTGTATGTTTCTGTTAGTTCTTATGAATGTAAAATTCCCTGATTAATCATCTTACCTTGTTGCAAAATTTAGTATTTTCTGCATAATATTAATGTGCATGTTAACTTATTAGTATTGTTGTGATAATCTCCCCAAATACCTCCAAGTGTTTTGCCCTTAAATATTCTATAGAAGAACTGTTGGTTCGTGCATCAAAAATCCTTTCACATATCAATTGTGCATATACTCAGTCAAAGCCCTCATACAACTTTGGTGTATCACCTTAGTTTTAATTACTTTACAGTCATCTTTTACCCTTAAACCCAGAAGCAGTTTAGGATACATCAAACAAGGAACCGGCCTTGATACCAGAGACTCACCTCAAAATAGGTATACCCACAGACCTGAGGTGTTTCCATTGTATCTACGAAAGAGAGAGATCAAATTTTGTAAGCTTAGAAAACCTACAGCCATCTCTCTACAGGGTGCACTTTCGAGAGATAACAGTTTTTGGCACGCTCGGTGGGACCCACACAACTAAAAGTTTCACTCTTAGAGGTGTTTTGTCATTAAATCAGATCAAACACCATGTGTAGAAATGTTGGAAAGAACTACTATTGATATGTTATGAAGACTCAAGCTCCGAAGCAGAACTCATCTGACGACTCTGTAAATCTAATTCCAGATCAGTACAACACTTTTCAACACGTATTAGAATGTTTTTAGCTACAGTTTTCAGGTATTTTTTAAGAAAATTAGATCTATTATTTTTGCCATTATCAATTGTTTTTGTGAACAATATACCTGTTTTCATAGTTTTGTATTTTATGAGGTCCTGCAGCCATGAACCCTCACTTTCAGCAATATTATCAACCAAACCAGTAGTCCTTTTATCCTCCTTCTCCTTTAGATTAGGTTTATAACCCTTATCACAATGAATATCCTTATAACCCAAACCCTACCAACCAAAATGATTATCGATATGATGGTTTTTCTGTTCAAGGTCAAAGTTATGCAGAGGGTTATGCTGAGTATGAAAGGCAAAGAAATATTAGAATTGAGTTTAATAGTTTGAAGAAACAATATTTATCTATCAAGGAACAAATTGAAAAATCAAAAGTAATGAAGAATGATAGGTGTCAAGGTAGGGAACCCTGTCAATGGGATGTTCCTACTTACCTCCCATATCAAAATTCAATGCCTATAAATTCTCCTTGCCAAGTCAAATGCAACCTATAACCTAGTTTCTTAACTATCAAGTTGCTGCAATTCCTACTTTTTTGACCTCACAATCACATAATGAAGTCAAAATTAAGTGTCGAAGTTGGCATTTAGAATTTGTTCTAAATGCAGATCCTATACCCCAACCTCTTGTCCAAAATTTTCCAGTTGAAGCTGAAATTAAGTCCATTCCTCCTTCTTTACCCGTACTTCCAGTCCAAGAAAGAGAGAATCAAAAGATCAAGGAGGGGCAACTGACAAAAAATAATAGGATGAAATTTTTGCAGAACTTGCATGGATGGGCATCTAAATTTTCAGTTTGATTTAATTCCATTTTTGTAAAAAGAAACCATGTCAAAAGGTACAACCTATTTTTCCAGTAGATCAAGAACAGTTGGAAGATGATAAACAATCTGCATATTTTGAGTGTAGTGTGCATGAAGGCACCATACTCCACACAACCTACAGCCACATCAAAGAGGATAGATTAATTTTAAATGAAAAGGAGGTTGAAATTGAAGGAAATTGTGTTTCAAATTTATAGCTTGAGGAGGCTGATGTCTTGTCAGACTTGGAAAATTGCATAGGTGAAGAACAACCTATAGAAATAACTGATTTTCTAGTTTCAGCATTCAAAGAACCTCTAGTTGATAAGGTCCCTTGTGTACTTGAAAAATAAGAAGAGATTCTATTAAATACAAATCTTTATTTTCCCCTTCTTGAAGAACCAATTTTGGGAGAAGAATGTCTCAGAAAAGCATGCTACTCAAATCAGATCTTGTACAGAAAAACTAGACAATTTTGATCTTATAGATTATGTGTCAAACCAGAATTATCAAGATGAAAGATCAGTTGTGGTATAGCAGTTTGAAGGAGACTGAAGTATGTTCAGATAAGTTCTAGAATGTCCAAAAGGATGATTAAGAACAACTTCACATAATCACTTATGGAAAATGAAGAATATGATCTTCAGTTTTTTATTGTACCATGTATCTAGACAGTACCTATGAAAAAGAAGAGGAGGAACTTGAGTTTTTAGACTGCAAGGAAGATCTAAACAATACAAAATTATTTTATAAAAGTAGTGAAAGGTCACTTATATTTGTTATTGAACAACAATTGAAGAGCAGAAGTAGATTTCAAAACAACCTCTAGGATAGTTTAAGAAAGAACTCATTTTTGAAAGTGACATTTATGATTAAGATCAAATCAAAACTGTCAACATTTAGTTTCTATGAAGAGGCCTTGTCCTATAAAGTATTTGGCTAATTCTCACCCAGCTATGATATTGCAGATATTTCATGCTTGGCTTGGAAGCACAAAAGTGAGTCATTTGTTCTCAATATAAAGCCTCAAATCATGCCAAAATAGTTTTAGATCAATTAGATAGAGGTGCTTCCCAGTTCACAAACTGATTTGATGAGTGAAATAAAGGTACACATCTCATTCTGACCTAGTTCATGTTTGCTACTTGTTTCTAGATTGAATTCATGGCCTCAGTTCTGGAGAAAAGGAAGCTATTTTTCACTGCCTATTTCAGGTTTTGTTTAGCCTCGATATTGCTGCTAGTTAGAATAGGGTAGATTAGGATTTCCCTTTCAATAAGTGCAGTTCCTGCACATTGAAGTGTTTTCAATTCAATAAGTGCATTCGTGCACGTGATCTAGTTTACCAGATCCTTTCCAACTTTAGTTCATTTTGGAAGGGTTGGACCTTCTAGAAAGGAACATTTTGGTTACATGCTTTGGACTCCATGCCCAATGGACAAGAGCAAGGCACTGGTCTACAAGCTAGCAGGCATCTTTCCCCACAGGATCGCTAGAAATGTTGACATTTTTTGCATCCAGTGCGAAAAGGGTCAACTCGAAACTTTTAAAAGTTTCTCAAATTGGTCAGTTACAAGTTTGATTATGTTTGGGACAACCACCTTAGATTAGATACACTTTTTTAATTTTTCAGTTTTGGACAGTCTTAGAAGTCATTTGGAATCAAAACTACAACTTGAGTACTATTTAAGAATGCCATGCCTCATAGATGAAGAAATTCCATTTGAAACCCTCGTCAGAACTGTGCAATAGCCGTGTAAGTAACCATTACAGGGCCCTGAGGAAGGTAGGAAGGGAAACATGTATTAGACATGATGTTCTAAAGCTGCAAACAGGTGGCAGTTTTGATGGACAATTTACAGTTTTACAAGTAGTTTGCATTTTCAATGAGAGACAATAAGGTACACTTGATTATTAATTTATTTATATGATTAAGTGAATTATTTAAGTGTTTTGAGTTGTATAAAGTTCATTCATTATCTACACAGATGAAAGAAAGTACAGAAAGGAAGGACATACATCTCATAACATGAAATTATTTTCATTTATTCATTAGGAATAATAGTACATATTTTTCTCACACAAGCCGTGAGAAATAACTGAAAGGAAAAACAATGCATATATTTATGAAGCTGAAAATGTAAAGAGGTAAAAGAAACTGTCATTGCCTCGAGGGAGTGTTCTTCTCCTTCTGTACTAGTTGTTCCAGCTGTCCACTGCAACTGCATCATGGTACTTGAAAAGGGAGAAACAAATGATCATCAATACTGAGCTCAGGGTTTAGTTTAACTCTTTATACTTTCCAACTTCATAAATTCATGCATTGAAAAGTGTAACAAAGGTGAAGAAGAAGAATCAGAATTTAAAGGTTGAAGTTGACTGAAATGAGATAAAATTACAGCTGAAAACAGAATGAAAAGAGAATTCTAGGAAAATTTTGACAGGGCTTCGCCATGTAAAATGGACATTTACTGACTTTTTCAGCATGCATATCAGAGCTGTAATAAAAGGAAATACAATATACAATGAAGAAAATAAATGGACTGCACTTTCAGTCATCATATTGAAGTACTTGGAGCATTCATTATAGCTTAACAACTGAATAGCATAAAATTTGAAGTAATTTTACAAAGTACATCCTTTCTATGAATTCCAGTTTTCAAATAAAGGAAGTATGAATTACAGATATGTTGTCATATCAAAGAAGTAGAGCTATTTATGCAAGGAAATAGATCAAGAAAAGATTAACATCAGGTTCATCACAGAAAGTCAAGACTCAATTTGGTTACAATGGATTAAGCATGAAGGAACAAAAGCTCCATTGAAAGCAAATATTCGGAGTAAAATGCATCTTAGAACATCTCTAAGTTACAAGAAAGGTACAATTTATTTTCTTTCAGAAGATCTAGTTGTTAGACAAATAATGAAATAGGCAGTATAAATTATAGTTAGAAATTTACACAGATAGAGCTCCATGGAATCAAGTGAATCAAATACAGGTACCATAAAAGAATAGATATCTCGAAGTGATAAAAAATGAAGCCAAGTTCTAGTGTTCAAATGGATATGAGATTTTTCACTAAGTCAAACAAGCACAAGAAACTCATATAGAGAAGAGGTAGAGATAAGTATTAAGAAGAAAAGGGACTGCTTTATGTCCACCACAGGAAAATGAAGAAAATACAAATCCTATATAGAAATAAATAGCTAAACTAGGAGTTTGTACGTATCATCACCGTAAACCAGACTCTGTATATAAAGAAAAGGAATTTCCAAGGTGTCTTCCAGTTTTACGACATCCACAAAGGAGCAGAGAGGATCCGGGTGCAAAACACTTCAAAATCAGAGATAAATTGGGTAGCTTACCACATGGGTCCGTACTTTGAACCTGAATCAAGAAAAATATTACCCTAGTCTAAAAAGGAAAATCTAATAGAGTTGAAGTACCCATCAACAATTTTCATTATTACGAATGAAAGTAAAGGGAAATAGTCCCGGTGGAGAAGGGTAAACATTCACCCATAGAGTTTTCCTCTTGACAACACTTCTACACAAATAGTAAAGTCTCTAGAGCTGAGTGAAGGTTTTAGAAGAATAAACGATACACGATCTCAAACTTCAAATCAAATACATACGTATGCCAAGATCAAAAGACACTGCAATGTGTGGAAAATCAAAACATACAAAAAATGAGCCAGAAATTCTCAAATTTGTAGATCTACAAATAACCCAGAAAAAAAATTACCTAGCAAACCCTCCAAAAGTTAGAAAATGAAGATACAATAAAGAAATAGCCAAGTCATCAAATTGAGGGAGCCATCACAAAATTTTAGAACTCTCATATAGGAAAATGAAGTAAATTCAAAGGCCTCTATAGCTATAATGAATATCCAAATCAAAAATCCTCTGAGGATATCTCCTTTTGGTTTTTAAAAACAAAGCATTCAATCAAAATACAAGTGGAGTAAAGATAAGTTTCAAAGTAGAGGTCAATGAAAAACTCATCAACATGCAAAGATAAGTTTCAAAGCAAAATACAAATACGCAGAACTCAAAATACACAGATCTAAAAGTCATAATGAAGGTTGGTTCGAGTATTTCACTCACCTTTTATCACAGGAAGTTTCAAAGTTGACTGACCATGCACACTCTATTGAAAAATGTACAGATATGAAGAAATAATTACCCTCTACAGAGATTATAAAGCTTTCAAGCTCAGAAAACCCATCATAGTGTCAACATTGGTCAATGAAACATAGAAACCAGAAATCACTCAAAGCATGATCAAGGATCAGAGATACATGAGCTCCACGTTCAATTTCCGCGACTGTCATCAAAACCCATATAGAAACCACGACCATGGTCTTATTCAGAAGATCAGAGACATAACAAAAGAACAAAGAAAAGATGAGCTTGGAAAGCTCATCAATGATGGCAGTGAAATTTGAGCAGAGCTTCGCAAGCTCGAGAGGAGATCAAGTGAAAAATGCTAAATATTAGGGTTTCAACCCCTTTTCCTCCATCTAACTCTCCAAGTTAATCAAACCCATCTAGAGTTATATCAAGTACTGACGTGTCAACGCTTCAAAGAAACCCTAACCCTACTTGGGTTAGTTTCAAAAAATGGGTCACTGACACAATCATCGGAATGGTCGAGTTATCGTTATGAGGGGACAAGTTTTAAAGTGATCATTACATAAACATTGCAAAGTTTAAAAATTTTACCCATTGCTACAGTGAATAATGATCACCGAAAAGGGTAAAGTCCATCATAGTCCAACTTGAATAAATGCAAATCCAACCATACATGCCAGCATGATCACCGAAAAGGTGAGTCTTTTGACTATAATCATTGGGTCCTTTCAAATACAAAAGCCGAAAAGGAAATAATAATTAAAAGGTGTCAAACCTTTTATTTTTCTAAGTCGACAAAGGGGACCAAACCATGGTGAAGTGAAAATGTGGTCCCCATAGTGGATGAATTACTCTTTGCAAATTTTGCAAAAAAATGCAAGTATTGCAATTATTTTCCTCACAAACAAGGAGTTAATTTTACATGCCTTTCATAAGAGGACATAACAAAAAAGATAGACAAATTTGCATGCTCAACGGAATGAGACTTTCCCAGCAAGCAAACTTATTATTAGCAAGTTATTCACCCTTCTTTTCTTAAAAATAAAATAGTAAAACTTCAGTTTGATTGTAATGTAATCAAGGCTATTAATGCCTATTTGTAATTACATGTTCTATTTTTATTCCTTTATCTATTATTAAATGAAGGATAAAAATAGGATGCATTGGGGAGTACAAGCCTTAGTATATTTTTAGGAAGGGTGGGAGAATTAGTTTTGCTATATATTGTGTGCCTTTGCAAAGCACAAAGGAGGACTTTTTGGATATAGGAGTACTGAAGCAATTTTTTTCATTTTTCCTTCTGAATGTGAAGTATTTTCTACATTTCAAATTATTTGTAGTCTTGTGTATGTCCTGTTAGTATTGTGAATGTAAAATTATCTGATCAATCATTTTACCTTACTGTAATTTAAGTATTTTCTACATAATTTTAATGTGCATGTTAAATTATTAGTGCTGTTGTGATTTTCCCTCAGTACCACCAAGTGTTTGCCCTTAAATATTTTGTAGAAAATTGTTGGATCGTGCATCAAAAATCCTTTCACATATCAATTATGCATATACTCAGTCAAAGCCCTCATACAACTTTGGTGTGTCACGTTAGTTTTAATTACTTTACAGTCATCTTTTACCCTTAAACCCTAGAAGCAGTTTAGGATACATAAAAAAAGGAACTGACCTTGATACCGAAAACTCACCTCAAAATAGGTATACCCATACACCTGAGGTGTTTCCATTGTATCTACGAAAGAGACATACCAATTTTGTAAGTTTAGAAAACCTGCAGCCATCTCTCTACAGGGTGCACTTTCGAGAGATAATAGGATATGCACATGTCCACCAGTTTTTATGGATTTTAGATGCATCAAATTTAGAAATATTGCACTGGAATGGCCCAGATTCTCTAAAGGCAACATGAAATTACATTGATAAATTCATTTTTGTGTGGAACCCTCGATACATTCAACAACAAACATAACATTTACACTACCCCATTTAAGATGAACCTTAGCTGCTGGATACATTCCAAATACTTGTTTTCAATCCTCTGTTTGATCTTGAAGAGTTTCTTGATTGAGTTTAATGTCACACTAAATATTCAGAGTAAACATGCTTGAAAATTTTTTTTAGGCTTGCAATTTAGTTACAACCTCCCTTGGAAAATAGATCCAAAGTATTCCCTTTCCATCAAAAAATAACATACATAAAGTACTTACCTTCTAGAAATGATGATAAGCGAAATACCCCCAACTAATCCAAGTTACGTATAGGAGGAGGCAATATCGAATGTCAACATGTACTCTCATAACTTTTCATTCTACAATATATTGTAAAATATGCTTACAAAGTGGAACAATGTTCCAAAAGCTACCTTCAAATTCTCTCAAGGATTTCATACAGTTTCACACCCAATCAACCATCTCATTTTGTCTTTCGTAAAATTCTTACTGAAAGTGTTACCGAACATGATATCAGTCCACATTAAACTTGCCACATGTCACACAAATTGCCTCTTTTTCTTTGCAGCAGATCTTTCATTTCCTTGAATGTTTCTAAGAAAGTTATAAGGAAGGTCACTAGATCAAAGGCTCATTGTAAAAAATTTCTCATTTCATTAACATATACAAAGAACGACCCGTAACCATGGAATCACTTTCATTCCTTAAATTTTCTAGAACATTGTCTTACAAAAAGCTTCGCGATCGAGACAAATGGATGATACGTCCCATTCTAGAAATTTTTAAGGTGTCACCTAGATTTTCACAAGTGCCTCCTCATACTTTGGCATATTTCCAAACTTTCTATTGGGCTGAACCTCTCCTATATAAACTATTTCACATCATTATAGCTAATATAGGTGTCACTCTCATTCAAAGAATTTCTAACTGGGATCTTTTTCATAATAATTACCAACCTTGGCATGTCAATCGAAGACCCCTATACATTGATGACCTCTCAGATGAAGAACCATCAAGTGGAGAACACAATACTCTCACACCTAATCATTTAGATAATGGGAACTATTGTCCCAAATCCATTTAGAAAATCACATGATGAGCTTGAATAGTCTTGATATGTTGGGCTACCTAGACTTTGACATTCACCATTTCTGGGGAAGAAATATAATTCCTCTCAGTCTACAATAAACTTATGCTTATTTCATTGAGGCGAATAAGGGTTCAAAAAATATCAGAATAAATCATTTCTCGGCATTCCGGCCTTCTTCCCCTTTCTTGCAAGAAAAACAACTTGCTTTTAATATTGTTTTGTACCATTTCATACTTAGAGAACAACTTGTTAGGATAATTAATTATGCATTGTAGAATTAATTATTTAACTATTGTTATTAATTAATTATTGTTGTATAATTTTATATGGTTTTATTAACCATATTTAGCATATTATATTAACAGGTATAATTGTTATGTTGTTATAACAATTATGTCATTGTTCATTTGTGCTTCTCGGATGCATTTTGGAAGCTATTGTGTTTTAGTTTGTTGTTGCATAGTTGCAACTCCATATCTATTTGTATCCAGGCTATCCAATATGTATAAATATTGTATACTGCACTATTGTATTTGATTATGTTCATTAATATAATTCTATAGGATTTTGTCCCTATTCTACATTTTGTACTAGAGATAGTTGAAGCTCTTGAAAAGCTTGGAGAAAGGTTGTAGAGGAAGGAAAATTTTTGGAGAAGAAAATTTCTTCATTAGAGAGCCAGTGTTTCCTCCTATAGCTTCCCAAAACTCCCTATAGTCTCACAACCTCCTGTGCATTCTCCAGGTAAATGGGATTTTTTTTTGCCTTGGTGATCTCTGCACCAGGAAAAATTGTTTCTGAAGCTTATACATATAAAATAAAAATTCTCCAATAGGTGTTTTGTCACTAAATTTGGTGACAGTGTTAGTTGTAACTAACACCAGTGGTCCTGCCAAGTCTAGACGACTCTCTGCTAAAATTAGCCTAGCTTTACATTTGGAGGAAAATTTGTAGGTCAAGCTTACATCGACCGGTATTTTGCATTGGATCAAGGTCTTTTGTCTCTCACTGAGTCCAAAGCCAAGCCATTAAAATACAAAGCCCGAGCCAAGACCGACCCCTCATCGAGTTCATGTCAAACCTTCTCTTCAGATCGAGCCAACAAAAGAGTTGTATCTCCAAAGGAAAAATTACACTGAAGTCGAGTCATGCAAGCAAAGCCTTGCATTGAGAAACTGATCCGCATTACACTGTGTTGACTGTGTAAGTGACTGAGACACTTGATCACTCAATTCTGAGTCAAAGTAAAGGGTGAATCAGGCAATTTGATGTCCACCAAACCAACAATACTTTATCTGTCCACCGAGTTAATCTATTCTTCCCAACCGAGCGATGAGCCCAAGAAGAATTGTGTTTGGAGTCCAATTTTTACACTGATCGATCGAGTTACACACATTTCCACATCGACCCCTGCATCCACTCCTTCATTGAACTTGTAGTACTATGGCTTCAATCTCCAGTGTGAGACCTATAGAATGAAAAAAAAAATAGCAAACAAAAGCAAACAAAAATCAAAGTGACGACAACAAAAAGAATCAATTAAAGGAGATAAAGAAAAGCGAGATACGTTTTTTGAGTAAGGAAGAACCCTATTTTTCCCTCCACTCAGCCACATCCACGTGAAATCCTACCAAAGCACCATGTCTCCTTTCAAAAGGTTAGGGATTTCATTTCTTATTAAATACATATTATTTCAAATAATATGCATAGCTCATAGAGAACCAAGGTGAATAGTCAAAGGAATCTTGGGTGTGTGAGGTAAGGGGTTTGACCCCCACCCCAATTTAATTTTTTTAAAACATATTGACATTTAGTTGTGAAGTTGAGAAACCACTAACTGTGGAGGAAAATTTAGTTGAAAAACCTAGACTAAAAAGCTTAGTTAAAACTAAAGTGACCACTAAACTTTTAGCAATGAAAACCCTAATATAGCGAAAAAAAATTCTCCTAATATGCCTATTTTTTAATTCTGGACAACATTCACAAAAGGGGGGGGTAACAGAAAATTCTATTTTAAGGAAGGTTTTTACGGTTTTTTGCTCATAAAGCCATTTTTGGCTCCGGAGGACACCAGGGCCCAAAAAATGAAAGAACTTTGCTTGCAATTCAATTTTTTCCAAATTTTTGAATGTAGTCACATGCTTCAATATATTTTACTAATTTGTAAGTTGCCATAGTCAACCAAAAAAATTGTAACTGCTCAGAAAATGGCAGAGAATTGTAATAAAAAATAGTAAAAATTGGTTCTATAACTCTCACAAGATCCTAGATCTCATTTGTAGCATTCGGTATATATAGTGCCTCTGGGAAGCACTTACGGGTAAATTCGTTGTGACTACTACTACACTTAACGCCTGATAAAGCTGCAATAACATCATCTGGGCATTGACCCTTTAAATCGATGGGGAGTAATAAGGTCGTAGTGCACACACTATGAGTCATACCATTCGTTTGTGAACAATTGCACCACATAAATCCAGACTAAGAAATTATCCAAGTATATAACGAAGTTACGCGTGTGCATGAGGATATTTCTTTGAGCTAGTGTCAATAATCACACAGACCCTTTCAGTACTATCTTAGTACCACATATTGAAATATTTCACATGCGTTAATGCCTTTTTCATGTACTGCTGGGTATATAGAAAGGGTGAGCTTCTTCCACGTACTCTCGGGTATATTGGAAGGGTGCGTATATAGAAAGGTTTGGTATATCGGAATGACGGTATATAGATTGGGAGACCTTATACCTAGAGTGATAATAGCCTAACCCTGTCAACGATTTTTGTAAAATGGGCACCAATGCCCCTAAATGTTTTCTTCTAGATTTAGAACTACTTAGAGGAAACAACTATGTTGCCTAGAAGACAAAAATCAAGACACAACTTGATTTTGAAGAGATTTGTCCTATTGTGACTGTACTCTGACCAGATCAACAACTAATATAACACAATAATGACAATTTGATAAGGTAGATTAGAAGGCCAAACACATCATATCTTTTGTAGTGGCTGACGATGTGCCAACCCATATTTGAGATGTCAGAAAAACCAAAGAAGCATGGGATACATTGAGCACTATATATGAGGCAAAAAATAAGAATGTTATACTGAATTTCAAGAGTCAGTTACACACACTGAAGTTCAAGTAGAATGAGAAAATTGAATCTTTTTTAGAAGAATTGCAGAGTTGAGGGCTTCACTTCTATCCCTAGGAGAAGTGTTCATAGATGATTCTCTCATTCCCATTGTTCAAAGAGCACTCCCCTCTTCTTACCACATTTTTGTAACAACACTAAATGTGTCGGGTACGACAATTAGTTTTTATAAGCTGGTAAACCTACTGCAACAAGAGGAATCCATGTATAAAAAGGATGATGAAGAGGGGCAGGAACTTTCTTCACATCAAAAATGGAAAGGAAAAGTTAAAGGAAAACCTAATTCCTATCAAAATTCCCAACATCAAAATTAGTATCAACATTAAGGGGACAAACAACAGAAGAAGCAATGTCCAATCTATAAAAGAGGACGTGAATTGAATGATTGTTGTTATAATACATACAAAAAAGGTTCATTAAGTAATTATGAACCTCAACACCAACAATCTCACAAGGGACATACGAACTACAATCAAGGGAAGAAAAAGGGGAAATGGAAAAGAAGACCCCATCAACAAGGAAATATTATTGAGCAAGAAGAACATTCAGATAATGAAGACTTCTTGTACACTACTTGATCAAGTGAACCTTTGATGTCATTTAATGATGTATGGTATGTTGATTCAGGAGCCACTCGACACATGACCGGCCACAAAAACTAGTTTAATTCAATGAGGGAAACACCTTTGAAAACTAATGTTTCATTTGGTGATGATTCTTCATATATAGTTTAGGGGATTAGGAACATTTCTCTACCCCTTGGTTCATGCAACTGTAGAGTATTAGATGTCTTATATGTCTCTGGGTTGACAAAGAATCTACTATCAGTCAATCAACTCTTAGATCACAAAAAAATGACTTTGATAGTCATTCCGGCAAGAAAACGTGTTTTATTCGAGAAAAGTAAAGAGGATCGAAAATAGTTGCAAAATCCTCTAATGTGGGACTGTCATCACCAATCCGGCACTATGATAATTCTTCACCGGGAACTCCTCGTGCTATGATTATTTACTAATGCACAGCCTTTAGTTTGGTGGATGTAATCTGGAAACAAAACAACAACCGAACACAAGAATATCATCGACTATGATAAGATGGAAT
Organism: Taxus chinensis; assembly: GCA_019776745.2. Taxonomy (NCBI): domain Eukaryota; kingdom Viridiplantae; phylum Streptophyta; class Pinopsida; order Cupressales; family Taxaceae; genus Taxus; species Taxus chinensis. The sequence goes on from CM034146.1 coordinate 650,001,167, forward strand.
GATGAAAGATCTGAAATATCAAAATAAATTATTATATTAACATGAAATTATTACAATCTCACCCATGAGGTACTTCAACAAGACTATGGGAGAAACTTTACAATTACACCTCTCGATGGCTTCTTCAACACACCTTTAACTGATGGCTTCCTTTGCACACTTCCTACAATATTTCTCACTACTTCTTTCTATGCTAAATGAGGGGGGTGGCCTCTTTATTTATAGAACTTCCAGGCTTATCCATCTTATCTCTAAGATAGGATAAGAAATCCACTCTGACGAATCATATTCCATACCTTAACTCTTATCTGTACATGTAAGCTTATCTGTTAAGATAAGAAAAACCTTATCATTTTACATGGGTTCCACATTTTTAGAATTTTTACAAATAAAATACACAAAATATTTATGACCTCACTCCTTGTCTTTATTACCAATATAATATTTCTAATTCCTAATCATGTAGACCCTACTTCTCTAATTACCCAAACTTTGACATTTTAACATTACCGGACCACTTACGACAAATATTTACTTTTTACAACATTCCTATTGTACTTTGACTGTTACCGTACTCCACATTATTGGCGACACCGTATTGACGGCACCGTTATCTTCGATCAGACGCTACTACTAATTATACTTAACAATATCCTATTCCTAATACATACATTAATGAAATAGAAATTATGGAGGAAAATTTTAGTGTCAACATCTTCCCCCTTCCTAGCTTCTACTTCGTCCTCGATGTAGACTATTCTGGTGCTTGGAAAATCTTCAACTTGTCGTGGTTGAACCATTTCATAATGGGAGTGCCATCCAATTCCTCCAGTCGGTACGTACCATTTTCATGCACAACTGCTATTTTGTAGGGACCCATCCATTTTGGAAGAAATTTTCTCTGTCTTCTTTTTTTTTGTATCTGGAATCATATACTAGAACCAAGTCATTCACATGAAATGGAGACCACCGGATCTTTTGATCAAAGTATTCCTTCTGCTTCATTTTCTTCTTATGGCTTGTATCCTTTGCTATTTCTCTCATTTCCTCCAGCAAATGAAGATGTACCAACCTTTCTTTTACTGAATCACTTTCATCCATCCTTTCATTTTTCATAACTCTCACAGTGGGAATATCAAATTCAATAGGAAGAACTGGATCAATGCCATAGGCCAACTGAAATGGGGAGTATCCTGTTGCTGACTTTGATGTTGCCCTATATGCCCACAATGCTGCATGAATCCTTTTATCCCATTTATGTACCTGCAAGGATGCATCTTTTGCTAGAATTTGACACAACACAAAATTTGTTTGTTCCACCTGTCCATTTGTGCTTGGCTTGTATGTTGTTGCCTTCCTATGTTTAATAGAAAACTTATTGACTAGGGCTTCTACCACCTCATTAATGAATTGGCTTCCTTGATCTGTTACAATTTCTAATGGGCAACCAAATCTGGTGACAATGCGTTCATACATGAACCTTGCCACTTCATCCATGGAAGCTGTTTTCAATGGCCTAGCTTCAACCCACTTGGTTAAGTAATCTGTGGCAACTACAATATACTTATTTTGGTGTGATGTAGTTGGAAGTGGACCTACAATGTTTATTCCTCACTTTTCAAAGGGACCAAGGGGAAGAATAGGGCATAATGGAGCTGATGAAGTCTTATGGTTACCATGCATTTGACAAATATCACATGTCTTACAATAATTATAACAATCTTTAAAAAGAGTGGGCCAGTGATAACCTGCATCCAAGATCCTTCTTGCTGTAAGTTGTCCAGAGAAGTGCCCTCCACATGTACCATTGTGGAATTCTTCTAGCAGTTCCTTCCCTTGATCACATCCAACTGCCCTCTTGTACTGTCCATCAGGTCCTATTCGAAATAATACTCCATGCAGAATAGAATATGGACGACTGGCTTGAGTAATCTTTCTCTTAGTCTTTGTATTGACACCATCAGGAAACTTGAATTCATTCAGATAATTCCAAATATCTATGTATTCACTAGGGATTGTGTCAAGGGATAACAATGCTGCATCGGGGAAATCGTCATCATCACAAGATGATCCTAAATCATCATAGGCTCAAGAGAGTGCATCTGCATTGACATGCTTCTTTCCTGGCCTATCTATAATATCAAATTCAAATTCTTGTAGCAAAATTATCCATCTTGCTATCCTTCCTGATGGGTTAGGCTTATTTACAATATATTTTAGAGTTTGATGATCTGTTACAACTAGAAATTTTTGCCCTAGCAAATAATTTCTAAACTTCTTTATAGCAAAAATGATAGCCAGAGCCTCTTTTTCAGTTATAGTATAATTTACCTCAGCACTGCTCATTTGTCTGCTCCCAAAGTAAATTGGATGTTCATTCCCATTTTCATCCTTTTGGCTCAAAGTACTTCTTAGTGCTACATCTGAGGCATCAGTGTACACAATGAATGGCTTGATCCAATCTGGATTCTTCAAAACGGGTGAAGACACCAGGGCTTCCTTCAATTGTTCAAAAGCTTCATGCGCCTTATTTCCTGGTTCATAAGTAACATCCTTCTTCAAGAACTGGGTTAGTTGCTGTGCAATCTTTGAGAAATTCTTGATGAACCTTCTATAGTAACCCACATGGCCTAAAAATGATCTCAATTTACTTCTATTAAGAGGAAATGGTAAATCTTTGATATTTGAAACTTTATCAGGATCAGTACCAATACCATCTCTGGATACAACATGCCCTAACAAAACGCCTTTAGAACATCCAAAGACATACTTTGTAGGGTTTAGTGAGGCTTGTGCTTCATCTAACCTTTGAAATGCTATCTCCATTTGGTGCAGGTGGTCCAACTTGCTCCCATAGATGCAAAAATCATCCAGAAATACTCTGATGAAGGTCCCAATGTAGGGTTCGAACACCCTATTCATCAAACGCTGGAATGTTGCTGGAGCATTACACAATCCAAAAGGCATAACTCTATAGGAAAACGTTCCCCAAGGAGTGGTGGACGTGGTCTTCAGCTGATCTTTCTCTGCTATACGAACTTGGTTGTAGCTGCTATATCCATCAGCAAAACTATAACACTCCTGGCCAGCTACTTCGTCCAAGATCTGATCTGAAAATGGAAGAGGGTAATGATCCTTCTTTGTTGCCTTATTGAGCTTCCTGTAATCAACACAAATGCGTAGCTTCCCATTCTTTTTTATTGAAATCACAATGGGAGAAACCCATTTTGAATTCTCCACATCAAATATGAATCCTGCATCAAGCAACTTATCTATTTCTTCTTTTACAGTCTTGGAAAAATTAGGATTCATTCTATATGGCATTTGCTTTATGGGCTTAGCACCATCTACCAGCTCAATACAATGTTCTACCCAACTTACTTGATGAAGTTCCTTGTAATAAAAAGTGAATAGGTGTATGTACCTTCGAAAGAGCTGGAGGTAGGATTCCTTCTCACTCTCCATCACAGCATCACCAATCTTTATTTGTTGGAGATGATCATCAACTTCTTCTTCAGATAATTTTATGGGGTCATAAGTTGGTGTGACTGGAAGGATATCCATGACCGAAACATCCACCTCGCTTTCTTCATCTTCAGTGTCTACTTCACTGGTACTAGAGTAATCAGAGGATGTCCAATCATCAGTTTCATCACTTGAATCCACAGGTTCTGCCTTATGATGTCGAGGGATCACATTTATCTTCACCCTCTCTCTACCATGTCCAAGTGTCATGAAACCTTCATTCCAGTAGTTTCTTGCATGAACTCTCCTTAGCCATGGTCTTCCCAGCAGCATTGGGTACGCAACAGTACCATTTTTCATCACCTGAAAGTCTACCACACATACCACACCCATAATAGATATTGCCACATTTGAAACTACACCTTCTGGTTTAGTTTTTCCTTTATTTAATGACCTTAACATAAGTGTTGAAGGGCGATCAATTTTTAAACCCAACATATTCATTACAGACTCAGTCATTACATTAACTGCAGCACCTCCATCAACTAAGACATCATGAATTGAAATACCATTACATAATACCTTAGCTTGTGGAGCATAGGGATCTACCTCTGCCTCCAAAACAGGGACCTCAACCTCCTTACTTCTTTGAGCATTGAGTCCACCTCGCAACTCCCACCTCTTCTCAGAAGACATAGCCAAGAGTTGACCATATGTAATATTTGCAGGCCTTTTGGATAGATCTTCCAAGATGGAGTATGGTCCTTGCCCCTGTGAAATCAAAAAATCTTACACACCCAACTTTCTTCTCCTATGTTTCTTACTAGTTTCTTCTTTCATCTTCTTAGGATCATTTCCATCTTGATTATCTTTTTCTTTCTTTCTTTTTGTTACAAACACATCTACTTCATTATTTCTGCTCTTATCTACTACATCAAAAGAATTCACAGGTGCTTTTCCTTTATCATTATCTCCTTTACCAGATGTAGAAGCTCTATCTGGACAATTATACTTATAATGACCCTTTTTATAACAACCATAACAAACAACTTCAGAAATATTTCTTTTTGGACCTCTATCTCCTCCATGAGAACTAAATTCCTTTCCTTGAAGAAGATTAATAGTTAACTGACCCGTCTTTTTTAGTAGATCTTCATACTCAGTAGATGTACTAGGAGAAATATTTGTGCTCACTGGGAGTGGTTGTGGATTCTGGACCAAAGTGCTGGTGTAGGCTCTACTTTAGCAACAATTTCTTTGGGCTCCTCTTCCATGCTTTCTTCTTGCCTTCTTGCAATCTCCTTTGCTTGTTCAATGGTAGCTGGGCAGTTATACTTCACTCGTTGTCTGATCTTTGGCTTCATCCCAAGAATGAAGTGCTTACATAGAAGATTATCCACGCCGTTCATCAACCCATCAGCTAATCCTTCCTTCTGGATCTGGGCATCGAGCTTCCTCCTTAGCTCTAGAACACGAGCATGATAATCCCTTATCTTCTCCTTCTCTCCTTGGGATAGCTTTGTGATCTCGATCATGAGATTTACATATTTCTGTTGTTCACCAAATTCTTCAAGAAAACTTTCAGTTAATAAATCCCATGAATTTTTCACATTATCACCTAGTGTTTCAAACCACCTAAGTGCTGAACCATCCAAAAAGGTAGGAAAAAATTCAGTCCATTGTTCCCTTCTTATAAGGCCATTACAAATACAAGATCGTTTAAACTCTTGAATGAAAGAAGAAGCATCTTCATTAGATTGAGCTGAAAAAACAAGAATCTTTCCCATTTTCAAAAGTAACCACCGTGAAATACCAACCCACAAGTACAATCAACAAGACTTATGTGCACAAATAATTGGAATTACTATAGAAATGACCACGGTAAACTATGGTAAAACTTGACTTACTACGGTAAAAACTGATTTTACTGTGGTAAACACTATTCACGGTAAAAAGTGAAGTTATTGCGGTAAATACAATTCACGGTAAAAAGTGACTTTACTGTGATAAATACTATTCACATCAAAAATTACTTTATCATGGTAACTACTATTCGCGGTAAAAATGACTTTACCATGGTAACTACTATGCACAGCAAAAACAAGGTTACCCTCCAATTGATTTTTGACTAAGTGGGAATATCTCTCCAGAAAATCCACCAATGAGGAATGGTCCCAGCAACGGAACCAAAATGTCATCACCAATCCGGCACTATGATAATTCTTCACCGAGAACTCCTCATGCTGTGATTATTTACTAATGCACAGCTTTTAGTTTGGTGGATATAATCTGGAAACAAAACAACAACCGGACACAAGAATATCATCGACTATGATAAGACGGAATGATGACAAATCTGAAATATCAAAGTAAATTATAATATTAACATGAAATTGTTACAATCTCACCCATGAGGTACTTCAACAAGACTATGGGAGAAACTTTACAATTACACCTCTCGATGGCTTCTTCAACACACCTTTAACTGATGGCTTCCTTTGCACACTTCCTACAATATTTCTCACTACTTCTTTCTATGCTAAATGAGGGGGGTGGCCTCTCTATTTATAGAACTTCCAGGCTTATCCATCTTATCTCTAAGATAGGATAAGAAATCCACTCTGACGAATCATATTCCATACCTTAACTCTTATCTGTACATGTAAGCTTATCTGTTAAGATAAGATAAACCTTATCATTTTACATGGGTTCCACATTTTTAGACTTTTTATAAATAAAATACACAAAATATTTATGACCTCACTCCTTGTCTTTATTACCAATATAATATTTCTAATTCCTAATCATGTAGACCCTACTTCTCTAATTACCCAAACTTTGACATTTTAACATTACCGAACCACTTACGACAAATATTTACTTTTTACAACATTCCTATTGTACTTTGACTGTTACCGTACTCCACATTATTGGTGACACCGTACTGACGGTGCCGTTATCTTCTATCAGACGCTACTACTAATTATACTTAACAACATCCTATTCCTAATACATACATTAATGAAATAGAAATTATGGAGGAAAATTTTAGTGTCGACAGGACGCATGTTCCAGCTTGATTTTGTCCACATAGATGATCAGGCACTTTTGGCTAAGAACTCTACCTTTGCACAATTGTGGCATCAAAGACTTGGTCATGTTATTTTCATGTTATCGAAGACAACGTAAAATTAAGGGGGGAATGTTAGGATAATTAATTATGCATTGTATAATTAATTATTTAACTATTGTTATTAATTAATTATTGTTGTATAATGTTATATGGTTTTATTAACCATATTTGTCTTATTATATTCACAGGTATAATTGTTATGTTATTATAACAATTATGTCATTATTCATTTGTGTTTCTCAGAAGAATTTTGGAAGCTACCGTGTTTTAGTTTGTTGTTGCATAGTTGCAACTCCATATCTATTTGTATCTAGGCTATCCAATATGTATAAATATTGTAGCATGCACTATTGTATTTTATTATGTTAATTAATATAATTCTACAGGCTTCCATCCCTATTCGACATAGCTTACTCCATTGAAATTGATAATTCAATGTATTGCATGGAGAAGGAAATCATATCTCATTAATGCGATAAGGTCAACACTATCACCCACAAAAAGGAAACAAAATCACCCCTTTTATTGCTAGTACCAACTAGTGTCACAAGATTCAATATTTTTGCATCAACCATACATGTTTTTTTGCGCATACCAATCAAAGAAATAAAACCGTTGGATGGCCAAGCTTTATCAAAATTTAAGAGTCCATGCAACATATTGAATATATACACATTGATGCTATGAGCTTTATTGGCCCGAAATTACTTGCTATAGTAGACTACCGCCTCCGTGAAGCTTTTCCTCATTTCAAAACATCCCTATCTGGTAATAGATCTATCATTCTTTTTGGTGACATTGGTCAATTATTTCATGTGAAATACATTCCTTAATATGTGTGTCAGTCTAATGGCACTAGACTTTGGAGGAGCTTCCCCACTTCTATCACATTGCGGGCAATATTTAGCCAATAGGGTTTGTATCATGCACAAGCTTAATTTCGTGAATTCTTGCTACATGTTCGAGATGCAAATCATCACTTTGAAGATTGGGAGAGCTTTATGTCGCAAACAAATACACACCTTTCAGAAAAAGATCTTCATATTTTCCAATCTACCCACTATTTATTTGATTGAATGAGCTTGTTGATCGACACAATATCCATGTGCTTAAATCATCAAATCTTCTAGAGGCCCGATCAATTGCACATGTTACCCGGACACACCAACTCTGGAGAAACAAATGATAATCAATTTCAACATAAAATACTTCTTTACAAACAAGAAAAAGTTTTGCTTACAACTAATTCGTGGGTTGAGGTTGGCCTTGTCAACATTGCAATTGGCACAATTATCGAAATCATATACAACAACTCCACCTCTCTGCTAGAATTGACGTTATTTGTTGTGGTCGAATTTGAAAGGTACGTTGGATCTTGTTGGGATATAAATAATCCATTGCATGTTCTAGAGCCTCTGATTTCAAGAGGATCCCCTAGGCAACTACCCCTAAGAATGACCTGGACTTTAACAATCCACAAATCGTAAGGGCTTATTTTGCACAAAGTGACAGTTGACATTGTGAGTGATAGCTCGGAAAGACATGGCCTTACTTTCACAACTATCTCTAGGGTTTCCTCCCTTCATGACCTTCGAATATCACCTCCTTTCACTTTCAACCGGTTCTCCAAATTTTCACTGGGACCTCATGTAAAAATTAGAAAAGTTGAAGAGCCCAGAATCACTCCTCTACCCAATTTTTCTTTTTTGTAAACTATTCTTCTTTATAGTTGAAGACGCCAGAATCACTGCTCTACCTAATCCAACGTCTCTAATTTGAAGTCGTCGTGGGAATGAATGGCGGCAATTTAGTGAAGACATTACTAAAAATAGACAATGCATTTGTTTCACTCAATTGCAATCACTGTTATGACTAACATTTCTATCTACTCATATTCCACTGTCTGCCATCTTAAAAAAACAAATCCCAAAGTACACCGTCCACCGCTATTTACATTGATATTCTTTGAACGGGACAGAATTAGGATGCATTCATTGGATTCCTTCTCTAATATGTGATGGCCCAGCGTACTTGTAAATTTCCAAGCCTGTCCACACCCTGTCTACCAACATGTACTTTGAAATCCCCAGTCCCACACTCTTCACGGAGATTCTTCAAATCCACGGTCATAATAGTCTCAATTTCGCTGCCTCATTACGCTGATATTGTCAAAATACAAACTAGTACCGTGGAACGCTTCCCACGTTGTACTTGACGCCTTTTTTTTTTGCGTATTTGAATACGATTGCCTATGGTGTAAAAGTGGGAATGTTTCCACTTGCCCTATGTGATTCAATCAATATATGATAACAATGTCCACTAGCGAAGGAATACTTAGGCTTCTTCAATTACAACTTAAAATCCTCATTATTATCATTCCGTGTTTGATCTTAGATATTTTACTATAATTCTGAGTTTTAAATATAGTTTTTTAATGCACCATATCCTCTTCAAATTAGTGGTCAAATTGTCTACTTTCAAGTTATCATCATAATTCTTTGGTATGATATTAAATAAGACTTGGGCACTCCATGTTTTTCTATCTTCACCATCTCAAAGTATAAAGTAAGCATGTTTTCTTTTTCTCACTTTGTTTAGGCAATGTCCATATGTCTATTTCATACATAAAATGATGTCGGCTTATCCAATGTTGAGTTGTCAATTTTTTCATCTCAACTTCAGGTATGTTCAATTCTATAGGATTTTTCATTATAATTATAGACATGATTTAATTATTTTAAATAGTATTCTTTCTTTTGGCCAAGTTGCTTTGTCTATATGGTTACATTTATTTTTTTTCTCATCTTTTTTTTTTAATTTCATCATTGATGTTTGGGCCACGTGGGGTTCATTAGGTAGGCAATATCCTAGCACGTGAGTTCATATTGAGGTAATTAAAATCAATAAAAATAAAGTTAATATACCGGCAGACATGAGGGGGTGAAAAAGTTTAATTTATTAATATTTTGAATTGGGTATTGGGGGTAGGTTAGAGAGGTGGGCTAAAAGAAAGGGGGGTTTAATTTTAATATAAAACTAAAACATTTGAACTCTAGTTTTAAAAACTAATTACCTTAAAATTGCAAAAGGAGTGTGGTAAAAAAGTTAAATTAAAATCTCTTTTTGAATAAATAATTCTCAATTAAGAGATTTTAAACCAAGAAATAAGAAGATGGTAGAAAACTATGATTGAGTATGCTTTTCAACACAAGTGATATTATTTTACCATCTTAATTATTTGAAGAACTATTGATAAATGATTAAATCTTAACATTTATAAGGTAATTGGAAATAGGTCTTGAATGCATTCAAACTATCTTTCGAGAGGAAATGCATATTAAAAAAATATTGAGTGAGAAATATGATATATTTTCTGTTTAATATATTAGGGTAGAAATAAAAAGGGATAAATAAAATTATAATAAAAAAATGGGTAAGTGAAGTACATGAAAAAAGTAGGGGGTATTTTCATTCTAACAATATAACAAGAGGGGGAATTATCAATTGAATAATTAGAGCTAAAAACTATAATTAATGGTATTCTTTAATGCCCTTTGAACGCACATACTATACGATACTTTTACTAAGTGAACCCCTTGTGGTTTGGGCACTCTTATATACCAATGCCCCATTTGCTTATCCATTAATTTTTTTATTCATCCATGTGTTCTTCTACTTCATGAACTCTTCTTCAAATATTGTACTAAGCCACCAAGGAATCTCCCTATTTTTTAATCTTCTTTAAATAACCTAGCAACCTGCAATTATTTTTTAAGCCTTTTGTCACATCCTCTTTCAATTACCCCTAAAATAGATGTCTTCATGGCCATCAAATCGAGCATTTTTTACATATTAAGTAACCAATGCCGCGCTAACACTTAAGATTCTTTGAACCTTATTGCAAGTCCTATCATGTTAAGAAAATATTGATGATTGAGAATCAAGTACCATAAGGAAAGACATTGATATGAATGCTTGCACTTTACTTCATGATGTTTTAGGTACACCTATGCAAAAAGATAAAGGTTTTACTTAATGGACTATATGGGTTCATAATTTCTTGGTAAATTATTCATTTGATATAAACCTTAATGGATGTTCTATGGCGTGAATAATGAGATATGAAATACAAGATGAACATGAGAGGAACCTGGAAGCTACGACTTATAGACATTTGACATGATATTTTGCATAATTAGATATGGTCCATAGAACCTAGGATAAAGATTCTGAAATCCTTTTTCCTTGAGGACTATTTGTAGATTAATAATGATAGGAACAATGTCTCTAGGTTGAAATACTTGCTTAAAACAATGGTATTTTGTTGTTGTTTCATCCAGTTCTTAACAATATGGATATTTTTTGGAAGAAAGCAAAGAATACTATCACAAGAAATGAGGGTGGTGTCCAATGCTAAAACACATGAACATACTATATTATACAAGACAATATCATTTGGGATGGATGGAAACTACTCGATATAAGGTAATTTTAGTGGATGTGTGAGACATTATGTTGTACTACCATTGAACAAGGGGTAACCACTTGACCCAATGATTTTTATACTTAGAGGGAAAACATATAAAAAATATTTCTAGTCATTTGTTGTTTATTTCAATGTGACCATATATCCACAAGATATAATTAGAGCACTATTTAATTGTGTTCCTATTTTATAGAATAACTCTATTCAAAGATGACTAGTGAAGGCTATGTCATTATTCAATATAATTCAATGACCATATATATAGAAGGCAATCATGTCCACGAGACCGTCTAGATAGTTATCGAGAAATGAATTGATCTAGATTGAGGGGTTGGTTCTCCATCTATATCCACCCCCTATTTATGATATAGTTTTCAGGTCTCTATGGGATATGAGGGATAACCAATGAGATGAATGTTTTCCAGATCAATCTATATGGCATATAGAATCCAGAAAAGATCAGATAGAAGATATAGAGGGGCCTAGAATCTTTAGCTGGGGAGTTGGGGCCATCTAGATCTGAACTGTATATGGTGTATCGACCTACTCTCTCTATTTGATTCTGGCCTTTGAATCGAATTTGTATGGTCAGGGGGATGATTGTCATCTTATAATCTCGAAAATCAGAGATATAAATATCGATTTTCATCATATAATCTTGATTCTTGTCTTCTAATCTCGATTCTCGTCTTGGATCTATATGTGAAGATTTTATCTTATAATATCAATTCCCAACTTCTCAATACCAGGACTCCTATATGGCTGGTTTGGTTTTCTAGATAGATCTAGGGGGCATATAGAATATAGATAGATATCAATCAACATGGCCATATATCTATATCTATGTGAACCCACACATATAGTACCCCCCTTTCCTTCATCCAACTATATAGAGGGGGTGGTCTTCAAGTTGAGTCACCCCTCTGACGATCGAATGATGTTTGTTCAAGAGGGCTTCTCCCAAACCCTAAGTGTAGCGAGGATTATTGTTCTATAGATAGAGCCTTCGAGTGGATACGAGACACTTCCTAGTCTATCCTCACCACCCTATTGAGAGAGAGAGAGAGAGCGACGGGCTCACAAGCCCTTCATCTACATAGAGAGATAGGGGCCTGACCCTCATACATCACTCACCCATTTAATTATTCCTCCCATTGTTGTTCTCGAGGGGAGATAGATATATAGGGAAACTATAGATGGTTGGTGAGGGCCCATATGATATAGATATAGGCCCTCTAGATAGCTGGATAGATCTATGGGGTAGGGATGGGACAAGGGTGCTCTCTGCTCTATTGTTTGTAACCTCTCCAAATATGGGGTAACTACAACTAAAAAAGGGGGGGAAGGATACCCCTATGAAAATCCTAGTGATTTGTCTTGTAATGCTCACCGAGAACTAAAAAATTGAAATGAATAGTTCGTGAATGCCAGTGGGGAACAATATGTGGTAAAAAATGTTTGGGAGATGGTTGGATAGGTGTAAGGTTGGGCTAAGAAAAAAAAATGGCATATTTGGAGAGATGATCCACCACTACTAGGATTAATAATTTATGCCTAGATTTTTGGAAACCTTTAATGAGATCAATGCAAAAATTTGTCCAAATCCATGTAGGAATGGGATGTGGATTTAGTTAGTTAAGGGTTGCCAACATTTCACCTTTGTGACATAGGAAATTATCACATTATATAACAAACTTCTCGATATTCTCTTTCATTCCATGTTAGAATAAATATCTTTGAATTGTCTAATATGTTTTTAAGAATCTAGAATGGCTGGTAGAGAGTGATACATACATATCGAGAAGAAATTTTTGGCATAATTAAGACTTAGGGACTGAGACCATGTTTTTTTATACCATAAGTAATGGCCATGCCAAGAGTACTCCAGTTACGTGGAAGGATCCAGAACAAGCTATTGAATTAGGTGTTGTGTGGCTAAATAATGTTCCAACTCTTATTGTATCTTTTACATCAAATTACCTACTATCACTGATATACAACATATGGAATATCAGTCCTCATATGTATGTGAAAGTGCATCCGCAACTAAATTTGATTTTCCTTTCTTATGTGTGATCTTATAGTCATATATCACGAGGTTGATGATCCATTTTTACTAATATGGGGAATAAACTTCTTGTTTGAGGAAGTATGTGAGAATATGGTGGTAAACTCTAATACATAAATTCTAGCCTACTAAGTATGACCACCACTTATGAAATGCATATACTGTGACTATCATTTCTTTATTGCAGGTGAAAAGCATCAAATTCGACTTGGAGAGGGCCTTGTTGGTGAAAGTAATATGAAATTTTTATTAGAGGAGTATAACATGAATCCTATTTCCACAAGCATCAATTTCAATAATGAATGTCTTTGAGAAAACAAGCACTTCCAAAAAATATGTACTACACATAACCTATTTTAAGATTGAAAAGGCATGCTCAATTGTTGTAATAGAGGAGAACACATTCTTTCTCAACAAGGAGGTTAAGTGAGTTGTGATTTTTCCATAGTCCTTTACAAATTTATCTTAATATCCATTGAGACCAAAGAATCCATGAAGGCTCTAGAGTGTCTTTGATTTTTGCCAATTTTTCATGCAAAAGATTTTTATTTAGGTCAAATATAACACCTACTCTAGAGATAATATACCTGAGGTTCTCAAATTATTTTAAGGAAAAAGAGTTCACTTGGAATATTTTTAACATAAATTATTATCTGAGACAAGTTAAAACGATAAGTTGAGGCGTTGTAAATGCTTGGCCCAAGTTTTTGCTATAAATTAAGATGTCAACAAAAAATACCAAAGATAAATTTATGAAGGAATGACTAGAAGAGTTTATTCATCAGTCCTTGGAATCTTGGAGGGGCATTGGTGAGCCTAAAAGGCATGACCCAAAATTCATAGTGGCCATCATGAGTGTGGATGGTAGTTTTATGGGTATCCTTCTCGCTGATGCCAATATGCATGTACCATGAATGTAGATCTAATTTGGAGAAAAACTAGGCTCTATGAAGCTCATCAAGAAGCTCATTGGTCATTGGAATAGGGAGTTTATATTTAATAACTATTTTCTTGAGTTTCTAATAATCAATGTATAGTTGAGTTACTAGTTGCAGGTTTTGTTCTTGGCAGGTTGTTTTCTACCATTGGGCTTATTGGTCATATCTGGATTTTGATCCCTTTTTATTATGTTGATTATGTTAAATTTGGCTTTTGAGCCTTCTTGTACAAGGGTATAGTCCCTTTCAAAAAACTATTTACCAATAATAAAAAATAATAATCAATGTAGAGATTGCATGATCCATATTTTTGGAGACAAGAAAAAATGGTCATGAAATAGGGCTTGTCGTTTGATGAATGACTTCCTTCTTAAGCATTTCTTACACCCATTTTTCAATTTCAGTCTTCTACAAGAATCAGCACTAGTAGGGAAAAATAATGGGAGGGAACCTTCCGTGAATTAGTTGGATGTGATGGTCCTTTAGCTATTGAGAGGGCAATCCAATTGGCTTTGCAAATATTGTAACATGCTTATCAAAAAATTATTGTAAATCATTAGGGTTTGAAAATTTTTAGGTTGAAGTTATTTGAATTAAACATAAAATGAGCGAGGACTCCATGAGAAATTTTCTTAAGAAGATTTTCCATCTGATGTGAACTAATAATTCTAGTAGACCCCAGGGCGAGCCCTAATAAGGTGTGCTTCTACCGATTATCTAAGAATTACATCTAGAGTTGAGAGAAAAATTGACAAGATGGTCCAGACTCCAAGGGTATGTAACCACTAAGCATAATTTTTTTTATGAAGTATAAGTAATTGGGCGTTCGAAATCAAACATTTATGATTTGAAGTTGTCATTGGAGTGAATGAAGGTGAGTTGGAAGTCTTCATTGAAGTGAGACATTACTAAAAATAGGAAATGCAATCATTTCACTCAATTGCAATCACTGTTAACAAATTCCTCTATACACCGTCCCTCCTCTGTGTGTAATCCTTTTCTTTTTTACACGGTCATAAAATACATGGTACTTATCTTCATGCAATATCTAATCATAATGGCTCAACTGGTCCCCAACATAGTTATAATTTTTCCACGGGTCACACCCTGTCTAGTAAGAAGTACTTTTAAATCCCCACAAACTCTCTACCAAAATTATTCAAAATCAACAGGTGACACTGATGGGTATTAATATTCACAATTTGGGTTCCTCTTTAGGCTGATATTGTCAAAATACTTATTAAGTAGTATCGTGCAGGCTGCAATGCTTCCTACGTTATACTCGACGCCAGTTTGTACGTATTAGAACACAATTGGCTACTGTGTAAAAATGGAAATGTTTCCCTCTTGGCGTCATGTCATGCCTAGGTGAATTAATGAAAGAATGTAGGAAGCATGAACCAATAATGGTGAGGGTATTTGTAAAGTGAGTGATTAGTACATGTACATTTGTCATTCAACATTTGAAAAAAAAGTAGCTAATAAAATGTGTCACATCAAATCACATCAAAGAATCACCCAATCACATGATCCCACATAAGTGGAAAGAAATACAAGACATAATGCCCTACTAATGGTCCACCCTTCTTTCCTTTGTATGAAAAACTACTTGATTTAAATCCCTTTAAAAACCACTTTCCATAAAATAAAAAAGCTCAAAAAAAAGTATTTAGATTAAGAAAAAAAAAATCTATTATAGGGTATTTTTTTTTCAAAATTTGATGTATTTATATGTGTGTTGTACACCACTCAACTTGGGTGCACATCTACTGGCTCCTCTCCCATAATTGTGTTCTTGTTGAGTGTATTTTGAATTATTTTTCTTAATAAAAATCATCTACATCTTCATTTGCTTTTTGAATCGTGATGTTAGATTTTCTATTATGATTCTTATTCTTAAAGATACTTCAAATTAACAATTTGACTATACCCATTTACCCTTACTATATCATATTTGACTTGAAAGATGTTATAAGAAACATAATTCATGATATAGTGTCATTTTATCTCTAACACTCCCAAAATGTAAAATAAGCCTATTCTTTTTTCATACTTTTTTTATAGTTGACGTACATCTTGCCAATTTTACAAATAAAATGATGCAAGCTAATCCAACATTGAGTCATCAATATTTTCATCTCCACTTGAGTTATACTCAATTCTACAAGGAATTTCATCATAATCATAGATGTGATTCAATTCTTTGATATATTATTCTTCATTCCACCCAAGTTGCTTTATCTATATAGTTACCATGTTTTTTTCTCACACATTTATTTCTTCATTCATGTATGGGAATTTTGTATGCTAGTGGCCCATTTATTCATGATCCACTTATTTTTTGTTTCATCCATTGAAAGGAATGATAACCAGATCGTACTAAGCCAAGAACACAAATGCTAAACAAACACCATGATCTATAAGATGAAAGCAATTCACCAGAATAAGTTTACATAAAACCTTTCCAAACAAATGAGCAACAATATCATATATTATTATGGAACTCAATGCAATACATTAAGAATGGGCCTTGCTTAAATAGGAAAGGAATAACAATCTAAGAACCAGTCAAGGTCGTAGATCAAGCCATAAATCAAGGAAATAACTAGTCATCAAAGAACTAGTCAAGACCATAGATTTAAGAGAGAATTAGACATCAAGGATCTAGTCAATACCATAGATCAAGGAAAGAATTATACCTAACAACTAGATAATATCTCCTATTATATAAATAAGATAAAAGAAATATCCACACACATAAGTGGGTGAGGATAAATAAAATAAAGGTAAATAAAGTACCTAGGTGAACATGAGATACGGTAAATACCTACTCTAACACCCCCCTCAAGTGAAGCTAGGGGACAAAATAGAAGTGGCATGTCCATAGTATGAGTCCCAACCACTAGACCTAATGTGGTACTCATGTACAATAACTGGGAAAAAGGGACACCGCAAGGTACCCAAAACCAGTAACAACAAAGTAAAGAGAGTAAAGACCCACTCCAAGGCATCCCAAGAAGCTCGGCTCAAAAAACTCATACAATGCTGAAGAAATTTGGTGTGCACTGTGGTATGAATCCACTACTCGATCACAAAACTAAAAAACAAATGACACTGGGATTCACTAGAATAGCTCCATACAATGGGACTGTCAATGGAGTGATGTCAAAAGTGCAAAAAAACACCAAACATAATTCAATCAAGTACTGCAAATAGGTGTGCCATGATCTAAGAATAATAACCAAAGCAATGAGGCAAGGACAAAAAATTCAGAGTGTCATGATCCAAGAAAAGCCAAGGTAACAAGGCAAGGACATAAAACCCGAAGAAACCAGATCAGCACCACACCCTCCCATACTGCTGAATGGGTGGAGTGGCATTACAAATCTATATGAGCTGTCAAAACAACTACTCGAATATTGACAAACTAACAATGGGCTCCACTAGAATAGCTCCCCCATAAGAGAGACTGTCAACACGCCAAAAGTATTGAAAATACAGATACAAAATCTCTCAATAAACAAGAGAGATACACTACACCTGCTAAAGAAAAATGTTAAAAACAAGAAGCATCACAATGCAGAAGGTATAGAAAGTGGAGCAAGAGGCCGAATGGTGGAGGAGCCATGCCTGTAGAGTCCTCTCAATGAATGCCTATGTCACCTCCACGAGTGATCAAATATCCACCCCAAATCAACATGGATGGATGAATAAGATGCTTGCATATGAATTGGTGTAAAATGCACAATGGGTGCATGTAAAAAAATATCAGAATGTGTGTCAGGTTGATCATGTCTGACAACTAAATTATTGGGTTTGTCAAGCCTAAGTGAAGATGTAGAACTCATGTGTTGCTCAGGATCCTCAGAAAGAGTAGAGTGAACAAAAAAGGAGCTCTATCAATGTGTGATCCCAATGAAGTATCTTCTCAAAAACCAATGTCATGATGAGAATTCCACTTCACATGTGGAATAGAAGAAATAATACCCTGTGAATGTCTACCAATGACTCCACTAGTGAGACCCATAGAATGGAGCATGCGAGAACTGAATGCAATGGTATGCTTCCCAAAAAAGCCATGCAACTGAGAAGAAGTAGGATACACAACATGTGGTACTATAATAGGCACATATGTGGAAGAGCATGTAGTAACAAGCCTCAAAGGTTTAGAAGCATCAAAAGCAGGTTCAGGTTCAAAGAATGGTAGATCAATGTTAGTGGGTACAAGAGCAACAACTGCAAGTGGACTAGAAGCATGGATATGGTTGTCCACAATATGATGGTGATGTTCTAGGCTAACAAGTTTTTTCTGTAGAGAGTGTATTATTATATCCTTATCATGAATGAGTGATTGTAGAAGAGAATTTCACTTTTTGAGCAATCAATTTTCTTCCACAAATTTTACAATATCCTCTTGAATTCCACATACTTCAAAGAAAATCATATCATTCTCAAAATCCATGATAGGTACAAACTGCAACTCCCAAAAATTTAGGACGTCGGGCTCAGCCAAAATTGCATCCACAATTGATTACAACACTCCTCCATATTTGGAACTTTATAATTATAGTGCAAGTCACAAAATAAATAATTCCAAAGGAAAGATCACAAAAAAAAGAACTTTTGTAAAAAACAACACTCAAAACCGAGTTACCGATAAAACGATACAAACTTTTTAATATTTTTCTCTATTATTTATTGTAGTTGCCATTGAAATAAAATAAATTGTTGTTACCTTCACCACATAAATAAAATTAAAGGGAGCTGAATTTAAGCACCTACAAGTAGGAATCACAATCTTTAAGCCCTCATATGACCAAAGTCTAAGGATTTTAATGGGTGTTTACACAACTTACGATTTTCCATGGGTCACACAAACTCTCGACCCTATCTACCAAGATTCTTCAAAATCGACAGGTGACATTGATGGGTATTAATATTCACAATTTGGGTTACTCTTTATGTTGATATTGTCAAAATACTTAGTAAGTAGTACCATGCAGGCTGTAGTGCTTCCTACGTTATACTCAACGCCAGTTTGTACGTATCAGAACATGATTGGCTACTGTGTAAAAATGGAATTTTTTCCCTCCTGATGTCATGCCACACCTAGGTGAATTAATGAAAGAATGTAGGGAGCACGGACCTATAATGGTGAGGGTATTTGTAAAGTGAGTGACTAGTACATGTACATTTGTCCTTCAACATTTGAAAAAAAAGTAGCTAATAAAATGTGTCACATCAAATCACATCAAAGAATCACCCAATCACATGATGCCACATAAGTGGAAAAAAATGCAAGACATAATGCCCTGCTAATGGTCCACCTTTTTTCCTTTTTATGTGTTGGTTCGAAAATCTGTCACCAGGGTAGATTTATGGATAAACGAGTCAATAGTGTGCAGGGCATAGTACCTATTTGAGTCAGCAAAGCGAAACTGGTTTATTGCTATTCTACCGGCAGGAATCTGTGCAAGTCTCACAATATTCTGCCTTCGGGAGTTTGGGATCTCATCCCAGTAGGTGTATTTCCAGCTGTGAGGAGAAAAGAAAGGAGGGGAAGACGGAGGAAAGATCAGATCCGAAGGGAGAAAAGAAATGAATTCCAAAGCAGAAGGGTCAAAGGGTCTATGGTTTGAGTTGGTAGTAAACAGAGCCGAACCTACTTGCATAGACGGATAAAGCAATACTGATGAATAAATGACAACAAAGTAGAAGAAAATCCAACAGAACAATCACACAAATCTAACATAAGAAAGATCTGATATAAAAACACATGTATTCAACACAAAGTCTAAATATATTGTATTCATTGTTTGTTTCTGTTACAAAGAGTTCAAAATCTTCTCCTTACTTCTATTTCTCATCTGAAAAGTATTCACCCACGAATATGACAAATATTCGAGTATTTATAGAAGAAGGAGAAGAAGGAAGGCCAAAAGGAACCAACCACCTATTTACATAATATCTACCAAATATCTCAAAGTCATGTTGACTTTTGACAAATTGATGGATGACATCATCTCAAGGTGCAACATGGATGATGTCATCATTTGTGCCAACATACTTTAGACATTTACAAAAAGAAATTCGAAGAAGAGAGAGAAATTATTCATCATCGTCATCCCTTGGCTGAAAGGGGGGATCCTGCTTCTGCTGTTGCTCAGGTGACGAGATGTGGAATTAGGCATGGTATTCCATGAACTTGCTGATCATGGGCTCTAGTTGATCCTGGGAAGGAACCTTGTGTCGCTCAGTGATAGAGAGAAAAGTCGAGGAAGTGCCCATGGGAGGAAGGGATACTACAGGGGAGGAAGACATAGGAAGGGAAGGGAGCTCAGAGATGAGGGAAGAAATGGAGGGGGACAGGTCCGCGAGAGAAGAGAAGATAGATGAGGAAGCAGGAGGAATGGTAGAAGAAGGGGGAGAGGACACGACCAAAGGGATGGTCGCTTGGGTCACTTGAGGAGGGGAAGGAGGAGAGGGAGAAGGGACAAAAGGGACCTTGATTGTTATAGTCGTGGCCACATCCTGATTGGATATGCCTATTGGAACATCTTCCTCCGCTTCTTCTTCTGATCTTTTCAGGATTTCAACCCGTTCTTGTGAAGCGGAAGGAGGGATTTTAGGAGGTTCCTCTTGTGTGGAACTGGATTCACCCTCTATTGCTTTTCCCTTGCCTTTTGGCTGCTTTGATCGAGGAGGTACGTTGCCCAACGGAGAGGTTGTGAAATCGACTATGAGGTAGATAAGCCCGTTCATTCGGCACCAATGCTCCGTCCTGCGCAGAGTTTCCTTGACCCTTTCCTCTATTGTCTGGGGTGATTTAGTTCTATCAATCACCGTGAAAGGCCAATCGTCCCCACCTTTGTCAAGATACACTTGATCCACTTCTTGCTCAGTAGTTTGGTAGCCTTTGGGGACGATGGCCACCCCGTATTGGATGATTTCTGCTAAGGTCAAGTGAGAATGGTCCTTCCTCCTGAGCTCAACCTCATGATATATATCGATGTAGATGTTTTCGATCTGAGGGATGTGGATTGGGTTGAGCTTGGCCCTAGGCAGACAATTTCTTGGGTCAAAGGTAGGCCTTGCTAGGAAGTTATGTTTCAGATTCAGCAGCTCCAGCTCTACAAACATGTCTTTTGCCTTGTGGTGAGTGAGACATGTATACCTACCCACTCTGAGGGGGAAAGGAGTTCCACCCTTCTTTCTCTTGAGGCACTTCTCATGGTAGGTGATTAGCTGCCTTGATA
This sequence comes from Taxus chinensis, assembly GCA_019776745.2. Taxonomy (NCBI): domain Eukaryota; kingdom Viridiplantae; phylum Streptophyta; class Pinopsida; order Cupressales; family Taxaceae; genus Taxus; species Taxus chinensis. Next base: position 650,022,513 of record CM034146.1, read on the forward strand.
GTTCTAGCAAGATCAATTTGGGACCGGAATACCTTGGCAGTTTAGTTGGTTCCCCCAAGAAGTTAGCCGCCCTTAGATAGGTGAATGTGGGGAATTGAGTGAACAGGCCCCCCCACTTCTCGGTAGCTGCTACAATACTCTTGATCCTACGACCATGAGTCATATTCGGCCTCAACAAGCAGATGATGAAATAGAAGAATGCATCATTGATCTTTGTAAATTGGGGGATGCTATTTTCCAGCTTCAGTTCTGGATAGTATTCATAGATTTTAACCTGTGGCCAAACCCCACGCCACATCAGAGCTAGATAATCTCTTTCTGAAGCTACAACATAGACCACGTAGGAGTTCATATAGAACCTCCCCGTTGTGTTAAGTTGTTGTAGCATCTCAGAGATTGTGTTGCTTATGACTTCTGCCCACTCAAAGCGTTGATCGGGAACATTTTTGTTCATTGTTTCTAGGTACCGCAACATCCACTTGTGAAAATAATGGGCGTCAAGAAGCCCAAAAACTCTGCTCAGGAATGTAATGGTGTCGTTGAGTTCTTCTGAAAAGTCACTACGATGAATGACTTGCGGCCACCGAGTCACCACCTTTTTATTCTTCAAATATACCTCGTTCATCAGCTGCATACACTGATCTTCATTGTCGTCCCAGGCCTTGACGGAATCTTCCTGGCTGACGGCCACAAAGTGTCGGTGGTGAGGCATACCGAGCATTATTTTGAAATGGCGGGCAGTGAGGTTGATTATAACCTCACCCTTCTCATTGTGGACACATCTTGTGTCTTTTTTGTAGCATCGGGAAACTACCATCATAAATTCATTGTTCACAGTGCTAACTGGGATTCCTCCAGCAAAGTGCAGGGCACTGCCTATCAATTTTTCCATCTAGGGACTTCGTGTGACCTTTTTGGTTCTGGTCCAGAACTCCTCCATATCAATGTGTCCAAGTTCTGAGTCTCTGATATCTAAGTCACACTCTGCCTGGGATTCGAGCATCCTGACCCTCTGATATTTATACTTCATTTCTTCTTCTGTGAGCTTGCCCTTTCCTTTAGATTTGGTAGGTTTCTTGCTTGATGTTGACATATGTAACTCCAAACTCAGTTGCTGATCTGAAAGGAGAAGAAGCGAAACACAACGTAGGAAGGTCATGTTAGCGGTTTGATTTTCCATTGAAATGATGACATAAGAAAGAGTTAGCAATTTTAAGGCCTCAGGGCGCAGGGCACATGAATACTACAGGTTACAGGGCTAAATAATAAGGCGCACAGGAAAGGGATGCTGCAGGAGATAAATCAGCGCCAAAAGGCGCATGGCGCATGGAAATTGCATGGTACATTTTGTTGTTGTAATCAGAAGTGTGCTTGTGCCATATGTATGCATTTTATAACGGGAGCATGAATGTAGCATGTTACATGGGTATAGGATGCGCCAAAGGGCGCAGGATTTGCGCATGTTACATCATTTTTCATGCGCCATAATGGAACCTGGCCTGGCGCATGGAGGGTCTGCATGACATGTTGTTATTGTAATGAGGGATGCGCCTACACCATTTTACAGTTGCACTTGGCGTGGATAATTTCTATGTTGCATACATGCAGGGTGCGCCAAAGGGCGCAGGTTTCAATGATGCAACAAATGAGTTTGGTGCACCATGAGGGGGCGTGAGGAAAGCATTTGCAACAAACTAAGGAAGTGCGCCATGAGGGCTCAACTTTTCATTATGTAGCAGGTAGGGAATATGCGCCATTGACGCGGCTGTTCTTTATGTAATTGGGGTGATAGATGCACCAAAGGCGCAATTGTTCTTCATGTTGCAGGGTGCGCCAATGTGCCAAAGGAGAAGAAAATTACAGTTTCTTTTTAAAGCTTTGATTCTCTCTCAGAGGGGTTTATATGTGGTTAAGCTCCTTTTAGGGTACCTTGGGGTGATGAAGAGGCTTAAAAGAGTTTTTAAGCAATCATTTCAGGACAGAGTTTCCTCTACCAGCAGATCTGGAAAGAGGGGGAAGAATATGTGGAAAAATGGAAAAGACAACAAGGAAGGGGGGGGGAAGTTCATGATTTCATAGTCTTTCCAATCCAATCCATACCAACAAGCAGAAAAAAACCACAAACACAAAGTGCACAAAAGAAGAGGACATCTTACCAGGATAAATAGTGGAGAAGTGTGCAAATGGGTCCACGAAAAGATTTGAAAGTGATAGGGCTCGTGCGCTGATAGGTACAAAGAAAAATAATCACGTGATTTGTGTTTGGTGACAATGACAGTGTAGAAATGCCTATATATAGGTGAGGTAGTAATAAATGCGCCACCAACTTTTAAAGTGGCACATGAAAAGCATTGTCGACACTAGATAGCGTGCGCCCTGTGGCGCACCGAAAGACTTGGCAACAAAAAGTTATATGTGCCCTTGGCACACCGAAAATGATGTCGATAGAGGAATATGTGTGCCATTGTGTCATCCCGTAAAATTGACAAGGGCAATTTTACTAATAACCATACCGAAAATTTTGTTTCGATCCCTCGTTAGGGATCCTTCGCGTTCGAAACGTTGTAAAATCCCTTCCCGGGAAATCTAGTTTTCGAACTTAGTCTTTTTGAGCCTTTTTTGGCTGGGCGCATGGATTTTCCTTGCAACACAAAGTTTTGGTGTGCCCACTTAAAATCCTTTGGCGCATGGTTTTCCATGTTAGCACGTCTTTCGGTGTGCCAACGGATGTTGAGTCTCTTTTGCGTGCGCCAAGGCGTATGCGCCTTATTGTTGACATTTCTTTTGTTGCTCCACTTTTCGGTGCGCCAAAGGGCACACATAATCTCGCTGCAACACAAAGTTTTGGTGCGCCAAAGGGCGCATGCTTTCCCCTGTCGACAGCAACTTTCATGCGCCATTTCAAAAGTGGTTGGTGCATTGATGACCAATTTTTCTATAAATATACGTGCGCACCCAATGTCATTTTCATTCTTTTGCAAAGCACGTGATCGTTCTGGACTTGTCAGCCTCTGCTCCGTCGTTTTCATCACCCTATGGACCCGCTCTCCAAACTTTTGCTATATATCCAAGGTGAGAGGTTCTCCCTCTTCTCTGTTTTGTGCTTTCGGTTCTTTGAGTGTTCTTGGTCTGTGTTTTGGCTTGCTGGCCGGTTTTAAAATGAGATTATGATTAAGCTAGCTCCTCCCCTGTGCTGTCCTGTCTCATTTTCTTCTTCTTTTCCTCCTCCCTTCCCTCCCTCTTTCCAGATCTGCTGGTAAAGAGTGTTGTTTTGAAAAGGCTTGGTCTGAAAATCTTTTTATGAAACCTTATATGTCCAAGCAACCTTTGAAATGGAGGAAAGAAAGAAAAGGTTTGAGCTATGAGTTTAGTTCTGTGGCGCACTGGCATGCCTTGTTACACTAAAAATAGTTGCACTCCTTTGGCGCATCTACCTGCCCTATTACATGATCTAAACCTGCGCCAATGGCGCACCCATTTGTCATGCTGCATCTAGAACTCATGCGCCCTCAAGGCGCACCTTTCTCGCATGCTACAAGTGTCGATCCCGCGCCCCCCTTAAAAGCCTTTGACGCACCATTTATCCATGTTACATCCCGTTTCCATGCGCCAAAGGGCGCACCCAGCTTCCATGCAACACCAACCTTATTCGCGCAAGTATAAAGCTATAAAGGCGCAGGCGCACCCCCGATTGCAGTAACATGATGTTTTGTAAACCCTTTTGGCACACGAAAAGTCCATGTTACATGATCCATCCATGCACCAAAGGGCGCACCGAATCCCAATGTAACACACAATTTTCATGCGCCCTGCTA